>JAHWFP010075077.1:6611-21899 GCA_023313725.1 Lithobius niger
CATCTCAATTGTACCTCACCTTCTCTCCTACTCCCTTCCATATTGTTTCTCAGCTTCTGTTCTCTCTGTCTTCTTCACCGCCAATTGTTCCTCAGCACCTCTTCGCTTCCTCTCCCATCCAATTATGCCTCAGCTTCTCTCTCGCTCAGTCCCCTTCACATTGTTCGCTTGTCTTTTCCCTCCAACCTTTCCCTCCAATTGTTCCTCTGCTTCTCTCTCTCTCTCTCTCACTCTCCTCCATATCAGCTTCTATTCTCTCTCTCACCTTCCCTTCCAATTGTTTATCAACTTCTCTTTCTCCCATACCGTTCCAATTGGTCTTCAGCTTCAGCTACTGTTCTTATGCTACACCGTAACTTATTCTTTCGTAGATAATCATTTCACCATCAGAGTGATGCTCCACAATGTGGTTAGTGCGAAGTTAAACGTAGCATGTTTTTCCGAATGGAAGACGGAAAAGTTTAAGCCCAAATTTAATAAAAACCTTGCAAGGCATACAACTGTTTACTTTGGACTTACATCGCAGTTGAACATCTAAATGTGTGAATGGAATCATTCCACTTTTGAATCACTCTTTGCATCACGAATTAAAACAATAATAACCCTTTTGCCACCAATACATACCTTTGAACTGACATAGTTGTGTCCCTTTATTTGTGTACATGCCACTACATTCACACTCGTAGTCTGTTTCTTTCATGCCAGTCAAAATGCATTTGTTTGTTCCATTTTCAGTATGACAGTTTGAAGCCTGGTTCTCACTGCAATCTGGAAAAAAAATTAAACAACATTAATTCACCCAAGCCCAAATAGGTTTTCCATTTGGGGCTTTGGTTTTCCACTTGGGGCTTTGGTTTTCCAGGGGCTGGGGTTTTCCATTTGGGGCTTTGGTTTTTCATTTGGGGCTTGGGTTTTCCATTTGGGGCTTTGGTTTTTCATTTGGGGCTTGGGTTTTCCATTTGGGTTTTGGTTTTCCATTTGGGGCTTGGGTTTTCCATTTGGACCTTCAGCATGGTGCATGAAGTGAAATCAATCGGACATGGCTGAAATACGAGTCAACAACTGCGCACACTCGTCCCATAGATGGGAAAGTAAAACCTCTGAGGAGCACGCACAAAAATATCTGTCTCGTACTAGATTGACTAATGTGGCACCGTTAAGGTGGTTCAGCATTTGTCAACTTCGTTGCATGTTTGTATATTTTATCAGAGATTATCTGTTTACGTTGGAATCGCTAAATTCTTCAATCTGAGCCGGTCAGTTTGTGAAATAGAGGCAAGGCCACGCCCCCTAAGACGTCAATCAAGACTGTCGCTCTTTATGGGGGGACGGCACGATTTTCTCCACCTAAAACCTACGAAGGAGGGGGGGGGATACGCAGGTTGTGAATGGCGAGAGTTATTTAAAACTAATTTATTAATTGAAACTACACGTTTTTATCGTAAACAACATCGACTATCTCAGTTCATCATCTTAAATTATACTTTCACCCGCTTTATGCAAAATATGGTTGCACACCATTTTATATAAAAGATATATTCCAGAAACTTTGTGCCATGTCACATTCCGTAATGACACATTACAAGATTACAGTTTTGTCTATATTTGCCGTGGCGACCAGTGACGTCACATGATATCGTAGAAAAAATATGTATTTATTTTAATATTACTAGTTTATTACTGTGAGGATTCAATCACCAATTTCCTTTTGGAATAAAATGGAAAGTAGTAGAGAAATATTTTTTTTAAGGAAATAAATGCGTAAATTGGTCAAGAATGATATAAATTACAAAAATGCAACGGATAACTGACTGGGGAGCGGTTGCACCCCTGTACCCCAAGTCGGTCCAGCCCTGCTGGCATGTAAGTGCTGTATAAAGTTACCAACCTTTTAACTTGCAACCCTCCATCCAGTCCATATTCGTATATATTCCATCGCAGCTACATTTATAATCGTTGGGTAGAGGGCCAGTCAATGTACAATTGTTTCTTCCTTTCAAGACTTGGCACTTAGCATCTTGTCTTTGACTACATGCTACAGACAAACAAGGCAATACATACAGGGTAAGTTGTGATTAACATTCAGTGATATACAGGGTCCAGATAAGGCTGGGAAAACATGGAAAATCTGGAGTTTCAGTAAACATGAGGATACTTTTGAAAATCTGGGAAAAGAAAGAAAATTTTAAAATGAAGAAAAGCCTTGAGTCCCTGCAATGGTGCACCTAGTAGTTGTCTTTGGGAGGAAGGGGCATGAAAGAGGTAAAATAATACTTGAAATTAAAAAGAGAATCGAGTGTTCATTGTGGGTTCAATTCCCTGCTCAGGCAGTCTGACATCTAAGTCGAAAAGGCAACGTAAATAGGTTTGTATTCGTATTTATTTAACCATTCCTGAGCCCGTTTAGCCTTCCGTCCTGTTTAATCCTAATAATACCTTACAAAAGTATAACATGCAGTTAGCCGAACCTATTTCTTTGTGGAGGTAGTAAGAAGTAGCCTTGTGTCAATGGCATCATTAAGTACATTAAGTCGTGAGTTTTCGCAAATGTTATTCACTGACGATGATAACAGAAGCTTTAAGGGGACAACACATTGATTTATTTGTGACAAACCACATGTAGACAATCTTTTCTACGCTAATAAACGAGAGGCTCTACAGGGAATAACAACCCATAACAAACAAATCTTAGTTATCGATTTAAAGCTGAGTGTCTGATTGTAAGCACAACTCGACAAATTATGACTCACATTTAATAGTCACGTGTTTGAAGTGGTTCAGTAATACAAATATTTCTGTCATACCGCTAAACACTGAGCATTTCACGGCTGTTAAAGTTGGTCATTTAAGTGTATGAATTGTTATTTGATTAGATCGTCTCTGGATAGTTTAGTATACACTATAAATGTATTTCCCATTGTAGAGCACATTTTTCCACACTCACTATTTATCGAAGAGGAAAGGTGGTACATGTACGATTATATGACCAATTTTAGTAAGTTTCAGGAGACACAGCTTCCCCCCAAAGATGCTTTTTATTCCCATTACAGACGAGGATTATTCGCACGCCCGTTCAGTTTGGGAAGCTACTGGTTGCACTACACTAGGTTCCTACCACTACCTCTGCGTGTTAGTGGACGTTGCATTGCTAGTTTATTGCTTCAAGCATTTTAGAACCATTTGTATGACTCAGTACAGATTGGACCCATGCCATTTTCACACATTACCTGGACCGGAAGTTAGGAGGCTTCTCTGCACATGAACGGGATCTAATTGGAGTTACTTACCAGCGTTGGCATGTACAATCTCTTTAGTAAAGGAATATGAGGTGGGGTTTCCATTAATCCCAAAAGGTATGCAAAAGCAAATAATCGTCTTTTGGAAGGGTTTGACCTCACTAAACTTATTACTTACATCATACACATATGGTACAACAAATTATGTGACTATTGTTTAAGTAAGACGAAATTTATCTTTTGGTGTACTGAGTTTACCCGAAAGTAGTACAACTGGTTATCTGTTACAGGTACATTTAAAGGCACGTGCGTCCCTGCTGGCTTTCCTGCATGACTCAGTTTTGCGACATTAGGTCAAACGTATGTAAATGTTACCAAAGCAGTCAATTTCTTGTTTTTTTCTTTCGTGCGAGATGATTTTGCGACATTAACTCTATTCAATTATCACGCGTTGAGTTCTACCAGTGATGAAAGCCTGGATCCAAAAAAGCAATTTGTCGTCAAAACCGTATTCTTTTAATTTACAGATTAATTTTGAATGTACTACAGATTCGAAAGCCTTTTTAAAATCAAAAAGTATGATGTCCATTTGGATTCCGTGATCTAGTGCCTCAGACCATTTGTGGAGTGCAATAAGCAGCTGGTGCACCGCAGACCGACGAGGGAGGAAACCAAATTGGTCGTTAAGGATAATATTATGTGTATTGATGTGTTGCATCATTTTCGTTCGTATAATTGCTTCCATTAACTTGCAAGGCACTGCTGTTAAAGAAATGGGTTGGTAGTTTCCAGGGTTTGTAGGATTTCCCTTTTTGAAGATTGGAACCACAATTGCTGTTTTCCAAATTGTTGGAAGTTTGCCAGTGGAGAATGATAAAGAAAACAGGAATTGTAGCGCCCATATTATCTGTGCGCCAATCTGTCTGTAGAAAAATGCAGAAAAGCCATCCGGCCCAATCGAGTGGCTAGGTTTCATTTGGGACAGGGCAATTCTAATGTCGGCAATCGAGAACAATATATCTGAACATTTATTCACATTACGCGGTTGATTCCTACACTGTTGTGATGGACCCAAGTTATCATCCATAACTCCATTTTTAGAAAATTCTGCATTGAGTGCTTCAGCTTTAGCAAAAGGGCATGTAGCAAGGATGCTCCCAACATCTAGCAGAGGAATAGAGCGTACAGAGTGAGTTTTGTGGCGATAAAAGCGAAAGAGGGCAGAGAGGTTCCCCTCCCTCAAGATTTTTGACTCGTGGATATATTCCAAATCTTAAACGCAGTTCGAATATGCTTTTTTGCATTCAGAATAAAATGCTCTATTTTCAGACGTTTTATTTGTGCAAAGGCAGTGCCATGCATCAAGTTTTTTCTTTTTTAGCTTGGTTAGTTTTTTGCTATTTACCGTACCGTTTTTTATTTTATGTTTTAGAGTTTTGGTGCAGTCGATAGTGCACTCACGAATAATAAACAAGAAGTGTTCCCAAGCTTCGTCAACAGTTGGGTAGCCTACCAACTCATCCACCCAATCGAAGTTGCCCAAAAGATCATGCAGGAGATCGAAATTTATACGTTGGTTACAACGCTTATCTGGAGTCGCAATTTCCAAGTGAAGCTCAAATGAAACCATATTATGGTCACTCATTCCCAGTTCGGTTAGCACATGGAACACGTGGCGCCCTCTGAAAACTCATTTGAGCTAATAGGGACGAACCTAACGTGTTTCAATAGGTACCTAACGTCTTTTACAGTTACAAATTCTCCTCTCAAACCCTATAAATTCTTGGTAACACTGATAGCTAGTAATTTTACTTGTATTCAAAGGAGTCTGAGAGTATGCTTCATCATATCTTACTGGTGACGATAATCATCATAGCAACTGGACCGATATTTTCATCGAAGAGTAACAAAGCATAACTTGTTAAGTAATAAGTACCACCGGAGGCTCAATCATTGGCGCCTGGTATCACTAGGAGTGACCCAAAGGAGGGCTCGTACTGCATAATGCCAAGGTCTTTATGATAAGGTTAATTCTCTCTCGGTCTGGGATGCAATCCCATACAGATACTTAATGAGTGAGTATTTTTAATTACTTTCACAGATAAGCTATCGTAAATATTATGCAGATTCATTTTTTACCAAAGAAATTCATCCGTACAAATGAAAAATATTACGCATGCTGTGATTAGTCCAAGCATGTGGTAACTCTCAAGCAGAAGCACTCAAACAATATACACTCGAGGAAGGAATTTTATTTCTGCCACCCAAGGCTGCCTGGGGTAGAAATTGCATGCCTTTATTCCTGTCTTCACGTCAATTCTGTCATGAGCTGGCAAGTTAACTCCTAGCATTTCTTGCCAAAATAAGATTCCGACAATGCTGAATCAACTTGCCCGAAGCTGGGAGGGAGACACGTCGCTTCTAACCCAAACGACCTTTTGAAAATTTGTAGAATAGGAAGCGAGATTTACAACATGTAACTACATATTTAAGCTCCTTGTTACAACATGGACATTCCCACGTTGTAACAGCATATTATTTTAAGCTCATGGTTACTCCACGGATAGTCTCATGTTGTATCTATGTATTTAAGCTCCTGGTAACATTGATAGCTGAGCAATGCCAAATTATCTAAAGAGGATGAGGGGGATGCTTCCTGGTATCTTACCATTGCCGATGAGGCTTAATAATAGTAAGTAATGCTGATATTAAATAGCCATTACCTAAAAGAGGATAAGTTAATATCTTACTGACAGCTATAATCATTGCAGTAATCAGAATTTACATGTTAGTCAATAAATAACGAACTATGAACTAAGTAATTAATAAGTAATACGATCAGCTGATAGCTTTACCTGTATTGAAAAGGTGTTGAGGCGGTGGTGTGGGATGTTTTATAGTGCTATGTTGATACACAAACCAGCAACAATATATATTTACCACAGTGGCAATGATGGCCACAAGGACACTTCCAACAAGGAAGCTGAAAAATACAAAAGAAATTATTGCTGACTGTAGCAAGGAGAACTTTGTTTGTTTGTTTGTTTTTATTTAAGGAGAACTTTCGTAGGCCTATATATTTTAACAATGTTAACTTGTAGTTATTGTTAGTAGTTTTAGTCTTTATATGCAGTTACCCAATGGAAGCCAGCATGAAAATTGGACGATTACCTCGTTCATAGGGGTAGCACATGGACCCATGGCAAGTAACACACCATGACAAGCTCTTGGTTAAAGATGGCTATTATTGGCAGGAACAATAAAAGGGGTACCATCAAAAGGGTTGGCAGATTGGTTTGCACATTAGAATATTGGTTTGGCTTATTCGTAGGGTTAGCACACTGACCAGAGCCAAGTTACACAATATGAGAATCTAACCCCTCTTGGTAAAAGATGCTATCAGCGACAGGAACAATAAAAGGGGTACCATCAAAAGGGTTGGCGGATTGGTTGGCACATTAGAAGATTGGCTTGGCTTAATCGTTGGGTAGCACACTGACCATAGACAAGTCACACACTATGAGAAGCTAACCCCTCTTGGTTAAAGTACAGGAACACTAAAAGGGGTACCATCAAATGAGTAGGTAGTTGGTTGACACATTAGAATAATGGCTTAAGTTATTGGTAGGGGTAGCACACGGATCAGAGGCAAGTCACACAATATGAGAAGCTAACCCCTCTTGTGGTTAAAGATAGCTATCATTGCCCGGGGTAGCAAAAAGACTACAATCAAAGTGGAGAGGAAGATTGATCAGCACATTGGAAGACAGGCTTAGCTCAGCTGTAGGGATAGCACACTGACCAGTGGTAAGCTGAGGCAACACACTGACCAGTGGCAAGCTGAGACACCACACTGACCTGCGGCAACACGTTGAGGAACTAGCTCTTCTTGATTAAATACAGCAATCACTGTCCGGGGTCATAAAAAGGGACCAATCAGAGCTGGTATGAAGATTGGTTGGCACATTAGAAGACAGGCTTGGCTAATTGGTAGGGCTAACACACTGACGTATGGTAAGTTAAACACACCGAGGAACTAGTTTTTCTTGAATAAAGATGGCAACCATTGCCCAGTAGGGTGTTTCAGATAGTATGGGTTAAAAATAAATTTAATAAATTCATGTGTCCCACCCCCTAATTTTGTTCCACTATAGGAGAAAATAAATCATACAAAAATTTGGACAGATTGGACAACATTAAGAGGTCGCTCAAGCTTGTTAAAGTTTTTACTACTTTACAATACTATATGCTATGCTACACACATCACAGTGCAACGCGACGCGACCATTGCATACAATGACAACTGAACTTATGAACTGAACTGAAATTATGAATAATTGAATAATGAATATTAAAAGAAGAACATTCGTAGTCTGCTACCAAAACGAAAAAGGTAGAATTCCTAGTCCTTCTCCATGTAAAGGTCAGTTTACATTTTAGTAATTGGTTGACGGTGGTTGGTAGCGACTTGTAGAAGAAATTATTTTTAATGCTCGTCTTTAGTAATGAAAGCGTTAAACTCTGTAATTAATGCCACTCCGCACTCAGCATTGTCATTAACTACGTAAGGTTTAGAACTATGTCTAGGCCTTGCTTATAATCCTCTCTGGCATTCCTTGACTCTAGGTCATGGAGAGAGGCTTGAAATGCGGGGGGGTGACGAGACGCATTGGCACACCGAGGTCTTCAAAAGTCTGTTGATGTGTTTAAGTGAGTGAAGATTTTCAGTGTTTTCCGTCACAAAATCAGCTACAGTGAAAGTTGAAATATCCTTTCGCTGAGTAACATCTAGTTGGTGATGGTGGTTCCGCCAAACTTTCATGACTGCCTTCTGCAATGGCTTGTAAAATTTTTTGCCTGCACTTGAGTGAGACAAAGGAATCAAATAAAGCAAGTCCCGACAATTCTTCACTCGGGTACCAGAGATGTGCCTAAAAGTTGGAGAATGCAGCTTTCGACGAATTGGAGTTTACAGCATCATACATTGCAAGTTTTTGGAGGAAGTCTAGATCATTCACAGGACCAGACACTGCATGGGGAGTGGTAAATCAAGCCCTAAAGTACAACGTTATTACAAACCCTCAGACATTGCGTAAACTCGTCTTTTCTGAGGCAGTAAGTTTGAACTGTGTTGCAGCATGAAAATATTCAGGTTGTTCAGCGTTTCCGCCATCCATCGAGTAGAACCCATGCCCCTTGTTAAGGTTGTGACAAAGCACATGGTATTAACACGGCTGGCGATGCCCTAATCATCCAGTAACTTTATGACAGCAGATGCTTGCACCTCTCCCGTGTCTGATGAAGTTTTAGGTACTCCCAACAATTGATCAACTCAAACAATCAATCAGCTCCTTTCCCATGCCAGCGGACAACGAGTGAGACTTCAGGAGTATATTCTGAATTCAACTTTGAAGCGATTTCTTTTCGAATATTCCTCCGCGATCTATAAATGGTAGCACACCTTACGTTCAACTCATTATTGTTACGACCCATCCTCTTTGCCGTGGCTGTTAAAATTAATGTAGCTGCTCGGTCACTCATTTGTGTTATGTCCAAGGAGTCACCAATTGTGGAGTGAGTTTCTGGCTTTTCGTTTTATGTTTTTTACAAGTTGAAGTTTGAGCAAAAGCGTCAACATCAATGGTTTCATCACCATAACTTGGCGGAGTTTTCTTCACCTCACTTTAAAATACATCCGATGCCAAGGTGCCACTTCTGTTCGGTACTCAGCAACTTGCTGTTTCCTTTCCAACAATTTATTTTATTGTTTTCAGCATAGGATTCCTTGCCAGCTAGAAGGACATCCACTTCCCCCATTGTTGCCATGGTGAAAAAATACTGTTCGATGGTAAATTTACTTCCAGTTACACCATATAACTGTTTTGTTTCTCGTTTTCACACTAGCTGCAGGCGCTTGTGTCATTATAAAAAAGAAATTGCACAATTAGCAGTTAGCACATTGAAGATTAACGAAGAATCTATGTATTTTAATGCTGTCAATATGAAAAACTTCAACGCTCGTGAGCTACCTCTAAATATTTTTCAATGTAGCTGAATT
This sequence comes from Lithobius niger, assembly GCA_023313725.1. Taxonomy (NCBI): domain Eukaryota; kingdom Metazoa; phylum Arthropoda; class Chilopoda; order Lithobiomorpha; family Lithobiidae; genus Lithobius; species Lithobius niger. The sequence goes on from JAHWFP010075077.1 coordinate 15,906, forward strand.
TTTTTCCAGAATTGTTTCATGTATAGAGGAACAGAATTACAGGGTGGGACTCTAAAATATCAGTACTCCGATTTTTTGAAACACCCTATTGCCCAGGTTAATAAAATGGGTAGAATCAAACTTGGTAGGCAGCATGGAAGATAGGTTTTGCTTATTTGTAGGGAAAACGGACTGATATATGGCAAGTCAGCCACACCGAGTAACTTGCCTTTCTTGAGTAAAGATACCAATCACTGCCCGAGATAATAACAAGGGTACGATCAAAGTGGGAAGACAGATCAGTTGGCACATTGAAAGAGAAGCTTAGTGAACATTTGTAGGGATAACACTCTGCTCTATGGCAAATTAAACACACTGAGTAACTAGCCTTGCCTGATTAAAGATGGCAACTACTGCCTCGGGTAATCAAAGGGGTACAACCAAGGTGGGCTGAGAGATTGGTCGGCACATTGGAGAAAGAATAAGAGTTGAATTTGCACCAACACGAAAGGAAAGGAATGAGAAAGGGACAAACAATGTTACTAACACCCCACCTAAATTAAGATAAAGGCCATTTTAAAATTCCAATGACATAAAAATAAAATAAGCACAGCAGTTAATTATCTGTGTCAAACACAAGGATAAACGCTAAAACAAAATGGAGATATGATTAAAACGATTTCCCCGAAATGAAACTTACATTACGATAAATTATCTGCATCCAGTTGGATTAAAAACAACTTAACTTAAAACATAAAAAATAAAAAAATAAAATCCTTCTAAGGACTATGTTGAGAAACTGTTCAAGAGCAGTGTAAAAACGTGGTTAGATCATGCTGCGGAAGGCTGCATTTAAAGGAATTAACAAAAAGGTGCCCCAACAGTAGCACTTGGAAGAAAGTTGAAAGCTCCACGACACAGGAAGCAATACATTATTTTCTACAGAGCTTAAATTTATTACCTCTAGTGCACAAGTACTTTTGAACTGTAAAACACTGTTAGGGATTCATATTGACTTTGCCATGCAGAATGGAGTTGGTTTGAAATTGTGACTCAGAAGTCTTAATTCTAACGAATGTTGAACACTCCTAGATAACCTCTCTGCATAAATAAGATTTTTAAGACCAAACCTGTCACTGTACTCGCTCGATCCAGTCAATATATTTTAATAAATATGGAGACCAAACAGAGCTTGCATATTCCAAAACTGGTCGAACCAAAGTCTCGACATCCCCAGAAGCAAGAATTTATAAGGTTCTGGGGTGGAGAATTTGAAACTCTAAAAAGTCCCAATTGAAACGGGTTACATTCATTCGTATTAGTTCCGTCCGAGTTTTCAGAAGGCGCCACGCATTCCATTTGCTAATTTTTTGCTCATTTTTCAGCCCAAAGCTAAAGTAAACTAAATTACAACTAAACTAAACTAAAAATACTTAAATACAAGCTAGTTTTGTTTAATTTAGTCTAATTTTAGGCTGAAAACTCCAGAAGTAGAAGAGGAGCAGCTAAGATAGGTTTGAGGTGGTTTGACAAGAGCTTTGTTTATAGAGTTTGAAATACGCTTATTTTTCGGTTTACAGTAGTTCTTGAGCGCGTAGGCAATGTGACTTTTAGTATTTACGAGTTTTTCATGCCAGACACGTTGATACTATGATAGGCTTAGCTCAATCATAGGGACAACACACTGACCTATGTATGGCAAATGAAACATGGTGAGAATCTAGCCGCCTGGTTGAAGACATCAATAACTGACCAAGATAATAAAAAGAGGTACAGTCAAAGCGGGTAGGTGGTTTGGGTGGCACACTGGAAGAGGTGTCAGCTGATACATTTGGGGGTAGCACATTGCTCAACGGAAAGATGGTCAGTGGTCACTTCCTGTACTTGGGCAGCAACTGTTCACAAACCACTGAGGTTCAATCCACATTATTGTGTTGAGCCTTGAACACATTGGCAGAAGTTTGCATCTCAGTAGTTGGTTTTCATCACACTAATGTATGACCCCAATGGTTTTTGAAAAAGCTTTGAAATTATAATGGTAAGAGGCCAATTGAACCAGTCTGCTAACACATTCAGCAGCACGTTCACTGTAGTTATCACCGCAATCAATGCAATTTATAGCACATTAGCTCTCGAGCCAACTCAATAACTTTATTTAGGTAATATAGTGTAATATTTTTTAACAAACAGTTCATTTTTAGGGTTGAATTTGTACAGTTAAACATACCGTTTAATTATGGTAGTATTGTACTTGTTCCAGTAATCTGAAAGCAGAGTATTTTCTGGAAAATAAAAATAAAAACGAACATGTTGATAAGTTCGAGGCATTTTCAGTTTCGTTAGCAAGATATGAACATATCTGAACCAGTGACCTATAGATGAGTATTACAGTAGTGGCTACCAGAGATCTGGCTTAGATGAAAGGCACATATAGCGGTAGAAATTAATGGTGCATCTCTGTGAGAGACCTAAAGAGCCTCTGTGACATCAGTACCCATAAGCGGACTGGCAAGATCAGGAGTTGGTAAATCCCGATTGTCCACTGGTCTGTAGTGGCATGAACTACAATAATTATTAAAAAAAAAAACTGGCCAATAGTCTCCAACTTCCCTAAACTTCAACCAGGCTCGGACTGGCCATACTGCCATTGAGCCATTGGCACAGGCGCCCTTTGGTTACCACACTTTTGGCGCCCCATGGGCAGCCTTCTGTTTTACCCCTCCGCCAAAGAAAAATTAAATCTTTTCCGTTGTTGAGCTTTCCCTTCAGGCACAAATCCCCCTCTTTCTCCTTACCCTTACTTGCATTTTCAACACTCTTGTTAAACTTCTCCCCCCCTCCCCCTTCAAAGAAAAAAAAAAGACCCATGACTTCTAAGAAAAAAGTTCATAAAAAAGCCAATGCTTTAAATATACGGTAATACACGTGTTGACACTCTACAAAGCCAGTAGAATATTAAAATTAAGCAAAGGTCCTGGGCTCTTCCCTGGACAATTCTTGGGGAGCTTAGAGCGCTCTCCAGACCCGTCAGACTTGAATTCCTGATAAAATGCGTGGCGCCCCACCCCCTTCATTTCTCTAAATGGCACAGGTGCTCTTTGCTACCCAGTCCGACTCTGACTTCAACTTCTCTAAACCAGCTAGTCCACCTCTGTCCCTACCAAATATAACAATGGTAAGGTATTTTCTCTAAAGAAATGTGGGTAACCCAGGTAAAGAGGAGGTTCCACGAAATCCTTCCTACTAATGGTTATCCGAAACGCAATCTTATATCAAATTCCTCGCTTCCTACAATAGACTGTACATGATGCAACTCTTCCACTTTTCAGGCCTATTAACTGGAGCAGCTGAAATACCACTGCTGTTTCTCTGACAGTCAATATCTAGTAGATATTCTTACTTGAAACAATACTGCACATTCAGGCACTTAGTCACGTACTGTAAAAAAGTCGGCTACGGCATCGAGAACTACTAGAAACATTTCTTTACATGGGGTTGCTTACAGCCTACGTAAGTACTAAGAGGTCTTCACGGCAGACTATTTCATTGAGTCTTCCCTGATGATGTGCTCGTACCTGACGATCTTCTCGTTTTCTTTGTGTTGTAATATTCTGATAAACTTCTGGTTTTATCTGCATTGTAATCTCCTGGCGTTTTTCTGGTTTTGTCTACATTGGAATCATCTGACGATCTTCTGGCGTTCTCTGCGTTGCAGTCTTCCAACGTTCTTGTGGTTTTCTCTTCATTGTAATCTCGTGGCGATCTTTCATTTTCCTCTTCGTTGTAATATCCTGACAATCTTATGTTTTCCTCTAAATTATCTTGTTGGTGAGTCACCTCTGGCTAGGAAAAAGGATAGCAACGAAGGATTAGTAAAAAAAAAGAGCAGTAAATATCCATAATAGCAATCTACTCAACTATACTATAAAATGGGTAAAGAAGTCCTCTCTCTCTGTCTGTGGATTGTCTATGTAAAATGGTTTCACTTCAAGTCCAAATGTTAGTTTGAAATATTTTTTCCAGTTTTCATAAGTATGAAGATGGAGTCAGTATGCAATGAAGAAAGCAGTTGATACAAACTGATTTATCCTATAGCCAGAAGGAGAGGAGAAATATGTGTTTTATTATTCCGTAAATACCCATTCACCTACATTTTGGGAACTTAAGCCCGTGTCAGACGAGAAGACTTTCACTCACGACACGATTGTCTAAGGGCAGAAGTGATTTCCCCCCACATTTTGTTGTGTCTGGAGTTGGTTGTCACACGGGCAGATTTCCTCCACTCCCGACTGCCCTCAGGATTAACAAACACTTCATATGGCTTGCTCTCTTTACGTCCAACTTTACCCCTTTTTTCTGGAATGTGTGGTATGCGTTCACCATTGGTCTCTATCGGTCATGTGGGAAAAGGCGGTACCCGGAGGGCTGGCCGCCTAGCCTGGCCGTCGAGTCTGGACGACTCTTTAATTACTCCCAACTTTTGTCGTCTGTCCCATGTCACACGAGCCAACTTACCCTCCCGATCCGATTTTTAGTCGTGTCGTGAGTGAAAATCTTCTCGTCTGACACGGGCTTTACAGTTCACGGCTAAGTGGTTCAGGCGTGTCGGATCTAAAGCCCCAATAGATAAAATGTATCGCAAGGCCCATGAGGATGAAAATTTTCGATCTGATGAGAAAATGTATTTTTATTTCCTGGGATTTTTTTTACAATATAATGAGAATTTTTTTTGGTGTGTTGTACGAAACTAAATTATTTAAAAACAACATTTTCATGGTAGGAATTTTTTTTAACCACTCTTCTACGAAAAGAACAGAAAATAATTAGGATTAAAATCCTTTTCAAGCCCCTATTCTTGCAACTGTGTTTTTCTAACCTCTACATTTATTTAACATTGTAATGATTTTGTAACCATAAAGAGATGCTTAATGAGCTAAATTTTACGTTAGGAAATTGAAATTTGCTTTTTATGCTGTCACAATCAATCCTGGTGCACAATGCTGTTGTGTTACTTGCGTTTTATGGAAAAAAAATATTTATTTTAGGAATAAAAAGGAAGTGACAAGTACCTGAAGTACTACTTAATTATTAAAATTACTCTTTACATGCGCTCTAATCACAAGTTTTGTCACACTTAGCAAGTTACAAACAACACTAATTCATTTATTCTACAGGATGATTCAAAACGATGTGTAACTCAAAATATATTTTATAAGTCCCAAGAGGGGAGCAAAGAGTAAGTCGAAAGATTTGTCCCAAATCCAAGAGGAAGAGTAATCTCTTGGACCTAACCACACAAAAAAACTACTCTTGTATTTTGCGATGAGCCCGTGTGAACTCGTTAAGCGTATTGGTTAAAGGCACATAAATCCCTCCGTCCTGGCCGCTTTACTCATACGTCAACTGCGCTAAAATATAGTTCACACGACCGCAGCGCGCATTGCTCTGTGAAACAAGCATGACGTCACATCCGACGCTAGATTATACTCATTTCAGAGCCGCGCCATGTGACACGGCTAAAAGGTAAACAAACACTGGCGCTGATGACTGCACGTTATGATCATCAATGTCTCCTGTCTGTTGCTGCGGTAAAATACCCACAAGTTAGTTTTATTTGAATGTAGTTGACCAAATAAAAGATTATGGGGTCTTTATTCTGTGTTGATGTCGAAATTTACGTCCTATCGTTGCCGACTATGTTACGTATATTAATTTATTGGCGATTTCAAGGAGATCAAGAAGGAGGCATGCTTAGGGACCGGTAATTATGTATAGCTTTTTTTTTTGGGGGGGGGAGACATTTTAACCCCCCCCCCCTTCTTCGGGCAGTAAGTTTAAGCCCCTGCGACCGATCTCATTTTGTCCTCCCGACCGTTATTTTTTCCCTTGCAGCCTAATTTGTGACTTCATGTTTTAGTATACAGGGTGTTCGGAAATTGGTGTCAAATATTTTGAGGGTCCGCTGTGGGATCAAAGATAAGAAGAAAAAGTCCTATAAACATGGGTCCGGAAATG
>JAHWFP010075078.1:0-26880 GCA_023313725.1 Lithobius niger
CGACTATTCTATCCTATTTCAACAGGATAACAAACACTCAAAATCTATTCGAGTATTATGTAAAATAGTAAGACGTATTTCAACATCTGATGATTCTAAAGATATCTCAAATACTATACATTTAATATTTTCATGCCAGCAATATCAAGAGGTACAAGTAATTTAAAAATGTTTTACATGGACTCAGGAACATGGACTCAGGGACTCACGGGCCAGTGAACTACACATGAGGCAAATAATAGAAAAAGTATACACAATTATAGAAATTTACTAAGTATGGCAATTGAAGAGAAGAGCAATGAGTTATTCAGAGGTGATGTAAAAGTGTTTTTTTTAAATAAACCAGTCCATGGAAAGACAACTTCAAAAACAAAAAGAACCCATAAAAGCAACAAAAGAAATATTAGATGTCAACTTAAGCCCTCATAAATTCCAAGAAAATCCTGGAAAAAGAGCTGTTGCTAACTTATGTCTAAATCCTCTATGGGGAGAATTTGGTCAGAGCTACAATATGAGTAAAACTAATAGTCATATATCTTGTACGATTTTATGATAGACTATTACTTAAAATTGACATTTGTTAATGATTAAATGGTTCAAATTGTGTACAACTCAGCCCGGTCTTAGTGGCTCACCACCCTTCCAGCAGCCGTCCAGCCTGTATTAAAAAATTACCATATTATTATTATTATTATTATTATTATTATTATTATTATTATTATTATAGTTACTAATGATAAGAAATAATTATGGAAGAAGAAACAGTGATTACTATATGCCTGAGATTTTTAATCAATTACCAAAACCACTTTTTTTTCCAGACAGGTATAACCTATTAAAACAACAGCTACAAACTTGGCTATTACAATAGTCACCTGGATTTTTTTAAGGCTAAATGGCCGGTAGTTTGTTATTTAATAGTGTTTGTAATGATATATTCTGCTTGTAGTGGTATTGTTAAAAATATGTGTATTTGTAATTTGTACTGATTTTGCTTTTGGCCAAGTGAAGGCTTTGTTTTTCACTGTTAACATTTACATAATTCTGTATTCATTTATAATTTTATTTTTCTGTTTTTGACTTTTTGTTTAAATTGTGATCAATTTATTAATTTTGTTACACAATTTGTTGATTGCCGCATAATTTTAAATAATTGTAACCAGTGCCACATACACAAGTACGATTTAGTACTTCATGCGGTACTTTTCCTTGCACCATAATAAATAAAAAAAAAATTATTATTATTACATAGAAAATAGCACAAACGTAAACATCTTCGTATCAGCCTTTACGACATCGAATATATTTGACACGGATTCTGTATTTTACATAGATAATAATAAATGCACAGTAAAAAGATTGCATGTTTTATGAATTAGATAAAGAAAAATAGATTAAACGGTTTTTTTTCACCTGGCCCAAAGTACTATTATTACTCTACAAAAATGAAGGAGAAAGTAAAATAGCAATAACAGTGATCACTCTTAACTACAAAAACTATAAACGTCATTTACCTCTAAACTAATTCCCTTGGAAGTGCTTCATTTATGATACCGTGATAGTGCTCAAAGTCCTAGATCCAAAGAGCACCAAGATTGACTGATAAATTAGCATCGTTATGTGGAAGTGTAAATGCTAAGTGTAAATGCTATTGATAATAAAACTGAAATTATTGAGACTGGATGTATTATTAAAGGACAAACTAACTATTATTAACTAATACTATTAATAATACTATTATTAATTAATTAGTAATAATTGTATTATTATTACTATTAATAATGCTAATATTAACTAACTAATTATTAACTAAAAAGAAGCATAAATCATTTTAGTAAATGGCGCTCTTGAGCATTGCAACAACAAAAGAATTACCAAGTAGAGGACAATTGGTTTTTATGTTACATCATAATAATCTACTTTTAGCGTTAAGATCTTGTACTATTCCATATAGTTGGTATAATATTAGTAAATTCAATAATAATAATGAAATAAGGTATTTTGGTACAAAACAATGGCATATATTAGAAATTCCTGATGATATCATGATCCTAATGGTATAAATTATCATTTATCTGTAATTTTTCACAATAGAATGGCTAGTTCATGAGATAATAGAGTTCATACGCACTTACAAGCTGACAACAATATACAGAGCTCACCAATATTATTTATTGAAAATCCCAATTAGTTTTTTTTAGAAAATGGTTGTAAAATACTAAACTTTATATGAATCATGGAGAATTATATAAAATGTTAGGCTTAGAGCAAAAGATATGTGATCAGCCAGAAACTATTGGTAAATATCACATGGACACCACAAATGGTGTGAAATCAATATTAACCCATAGTCCTTTAAGAAAGTCATATTTCAAAAGATAATGGTTTAGTGAATGAAATGTCCCAATCTGATGTTACTTATTCATTTGTTCCTAATTTACTTCCTGGAAGTGATTTGTTATTCAACCCTAACCCTCTCATTTGTTTACCATTGAAAGATAAATCTGTAAAAGAAGTTGAAATTTATATTACTGATAAGAAAGACAGAGAAGTTAATTTAAATGGCGAAATTTTTTTCTTTTTAATTGAGATAAATCATATATTGTAATAAATGATTGATGTTTTATAAACAGTATGATAAAGGTGTTGGTAATTCTTATGGAACAGTAGATGGTAGTGGAATATTCACAGATTCTTTTAAAGATTGAACTAAACGATTAACACACGGGAGTAAAGATTTATTTAAAAACTTTGTTAAAGATTTGGTAAAGAAGTGCTAAAAGTAGGAGTCCAATACAAAAACTAAAATGAAACCACAAATACAAGATATAATTGCTTCAAAACCTATATAAACTTTAACCGAATTAATGGAAACACCTCATAACATTAATCTACTTTCAAAAGATGTATTGGCTGAAGAATCTAAAGAGATTAAAAATGAAATTCGTAATGTCATTTCAGAAATTAAACAAAAAACAAAATACCACGCACAAAATTAATCATTTATTGTATGGTGATGATATGAAATTCGAAAAACAAAAAATTTTCTGATGTAATAATGCATTAATAATTTAGTTAATCATGGCATTATTAATATCTTTTGTTAGCAATTTATAAAATAGGTGAGGGACCTAAAAAATATGTTGGACTACTAAACTTAATCAATTTTAGTGAAGGTTACTCAAAAGCAGCAGCTAGTTTTAAGGTATGGTAATAGTAGACAATGATTTGATTTTAAAAGTAATGTTAAAGAAACTTTGCCACTTGCTACGTTTGACGAATAAAAAGCTTTACTCAATAAAATACAGTTCAATCCTGATTATACACCAAACAACATTTTAAAACAAATAATAGTAATGGAGTTACAATTATTATACCATTACTATTATTATTTTATAGTCGATCTTTGATAGTTACCATTGGTTTTAAAATAGGAATTTAAATTCTAAAAGAATAGATGTGAGAATAACAAGATAATTACTTCAACAAATAACACATCTATAGTAATTATTACTGAATTAAGTGTATTTGTGCCTCGGATCGCTTCATCACTTAAAACTCGTAGTAAATAAGAAAAACTTTATCAAAAAATACTTTCACTAATAGTGTATTTGAATATATGAAACATAAACAGGGTGTCCCAAGTCCCTTGCACCCCATCAAAAGGCCTACATTTTTGCGATTACACACTTGACGTACAGGACTTTTGTCCCCAGGATGGGGAACATCTCACGAGCTTGAAAAGGGAGCCTTGTTCTCTTCAACCCCCCCCCCCCCGCCCTCTCCCAGTTATAAATCGTATCTCTGTTCCTTTGAGAAATAGACCTATGGTCCCAATTAGGGAAATGTGCGCATGACTAAGCCAAGGCAATGGGAGAAAACAACATGTAAATCGGATAAATGGTGCGCGTTTTACACCACCCTCAATTTATACTTCACTGCCCGAGATGAGGACTTCCCAGCAAAGAGGCTAGAAAATGCTGGAAAGCCCTCATTTGCGGTTAAATGAGATCCCTGTAAAATAGGATGTATAGCAGTAACGTGATTAGTTCTGTGCTTATAAAAGGGATCCGTGGTAAAGTTAAAACGAATTGCTGGAGCCCCCATCGTTAAATTAATTAACGATAACACTTGCGTAAATTGTTAGGTCCCTTTAGTGGTTTGGAGGGAAATTTACAAACCTTTTCCCAACAAAATTTAGACTAATTCCTCAGTTTAAATACTAATAATTCTTGGATATTACATCATCGATGTTCTCTTTAGATCTCAGAAAAGTCCTGAAATGCATTAATCCAACATTAACTACTTTTCTTGACTGTCACGTCACTGCTATGGCGATGCATTAGTTTGTTTATTTTCTTGGAGGGGGTGTGGTATACAGAGGGTCTCTAGCCCTGAGATGTATTTTTCAGTAGCATAGACCAAACGTATTATAAAAGTAATTGTTGAGCCTCCTGACTGGTAAGTAGGGCTTTTGTAATATAAACACAATAGATTTAACTTCCAAAGGAAAAAAGACTGGAGACGAGAACATGACGTTACAATTTTGTCATGGTATCCTAACAAATATGTTATTATTGGAATGAACTTGAGATTACTCTGCAAAGTATGTCATCATGAAGAAAAGTAAATGCATGTAGCCTGGCGTAACATAATTTATACAGGTTTAGCTTGCTTAAAAAAAGTTAATCCCTAAATCCATGATTGTGTAAAGATAGATGGCTAGAAAGGTATTTGTTTGGCTGGCCTACATGTGGAAAAATCATTAGTCAGCGTTGTATTAAAATTTTTCAATACCACGTTATTCGGCGACCAGCGAATTATCGACGCCATGCTACAGTTTTGTCCCACAGTCACTCCAAATGAGGAGAGGATTATGTTCCTTTAATACATCTTAATTCCTGTTTTGTTCTGCTCATGAGCTACTGGGTAGATTTAGCTTATAACACTATCTTACACACATCCACTTCAGTGGGATATTTCAATGCATGTTAACCAGAAGAACCCGCCATCGTATTCTGGCGAATTTAACGAATTGACACGATGCTTAACAAATTTTTAAGTACTTATTTTAGTAAGTACTTATTTTAGTAAATCTTAGTATAAACGAAGAAACACAAAATCCTATAAATCGTCCTCGATAATTTCAATCTCAGGATAATCACCGGTAAACCATTATAATTTAGAACGTGCCGTGTTGCAGCACCAACTTTTATCCGATTTGTGTGTTAATGTATAGTTGGTATTGTTCTTCCTTGAATTAGGCCCGTAACTGATTTTTATGAAATTTGGATTCGATTGATACATTTATAGGTAAATACCGCATCAAATTTCATGAAATCGGTTCTGCTGTTACGTAATTGTTTCACACGGACAAACAGAGCAACACTAGTTATGCAGTTCCTTTTCTGCGAAATACGCCTACAAATACAATTAAAAATTTTGGCACATTTTTATTTCCGATCATTCTTATTGTATTAGAAAGAGTACCTAGGCTGCAAGTGATTATCACAAAGCAGACAATCAGGTTCCATGGTCTGATGGACAATGATGAAAAATGCTTGGCTTGACCACATAATTTTAGAAATAGTTTAGTTCACAAAAAAACATTCATCGTACATAAATAAACATTAAAAATGCATAAAAGTAAATACAATAAACAATGGTAACATTTTCCGAACACTGTTGCATTCTGTCATCAGGACTAATACTGTGATAATCCATAAGGATTCAGAATCAATGTAAGAAACCGTTATAGCAAAAGAAAAACGTATAAGTGGATTTCCGAGCCATCGTTTTGGGAATCTGACGTACTGAACCAATATTATATAAACACATAATTAATGATCAATTATTTACATGTTTGCTGCACTCGAATACTACCTGCAGTGGTTGCCACACTCAATCAAGCAGCCAACCATTCAATCAATCCGTCAATCACACTTGAAAATTCCTATACAAATTACAGTAAACTCATATTCAGTGAAATTGCATGGGTTTCATGTTTAGGTACTACAGTTCCCAGTTACGCTAACTAGAACTGATAAGCTAATTTGAAATTTGAAGATGGGACGAGTTTGGCTCTGCTGATAAGTAACCCTTTCAGTGCCAAGGATGTACGTGTAACCAAACACGTAAAAAATTGAGTCAAATTAACGACGAAAAACGATCCTCACGAAGGATCGATGGAAATCAGATTTCGTTGCAGTATTGCAATAAACTGCATTAAAATAAATACCAGTATTAAAATCTTTCAAGCTTTCATTCAAGATGTTTCTTTATTTTGTGTGCTTTGCACAAGAGAGCAACTTTCAATTGTTCCCTTGAGGGGGAAATCAAATAAACTTTCAGGTCCCGTCAAGAGGGAGGAGCACAAAAAAACACTGACCAAAGTGGAAAAAAAGTCATTTTTGACTCAAAAATGGCATTTCCAGCAGTAGTCAACATTTCTAAAAACGCCTCAGCTGAGAGGGGAGGGGGGCACACCCCCGGCGCGGCGGGCGTGAGTGTACAAGGTTTTGAAGCTAGTAGTACCAATACTATAAGTAAATTTTTTTTCAGTAAGAACACTGTAGAAAAGCCTTGCCATCTGTTTTCTTGCATTCGTTCGTCTAGGTGCTGACTATGTTATTACGAATGTGGGCATACAGTGCTCATCATATATTGTTTGAATCTTGATGCAAGATGGGCGTAAGGCACGTCGTCGTTTTATAGAACATTTTTAACCCAACGTGTCTTTCGTTAAAAACGAAGCACGTTTTTCTTACAACTAGTGGTAACATGTCGGTTCGGAGTGCTACTTCCTTAATCTGGCTACAGCACTAATCTTGGCTACAGAAAATCATCTGCAGGCAGTCTCGATAGGCATACGAAAAGCACCATTTTTTTTTATTGGGGGGGGGGATCATATTATTTTTGGACCATGAGTGGGGGGTGAGCATGATTTTTTAAGGGTTTCGAAGGAGGGAGGGAGTCATCGAAAAATTCGGCGGTCACAGTGTCATTTTTTTGGGGGGCCCCCCCCCCTCCGGCCGTAAATAATAACCGGTCCCTAAGTTAAAGTACCGTCCTAGTCCCAGAAACATTCAACAATAACGTCACATGACAGTTGGCAAAACGATCAAATCGATGGACGAATTACTAACATCATGCAATATTGTAACTATGGGTGGCCGCACACCAAAATCTACAAATGTCGTTGCAAGACGAAACGTCGCGAGACGTCGCATCTGGTGGAGAAACCCCAGTCACACGAAACTAGAAGGAGCTTCGCTTTGTTGTCGTGAGACGCCTAAAGACGTCTCGCGATAACGTCGTATCCGGTGTGCGGCGCTCAGCTCATTCCTATGGTTTTGGAGACGTCTGCAGAATGCTGAGACAGGTTTCGACAAAATATCCTGTCGTGAAACGTTTTGTCGATTTCGGTGTGCGGCTACCCTAAGACGATTTTTAAGATGAGATAAGATTCTCCTGTATCCAAACTGAAGATATACAAACTTTAAGAGACGTTAAGACACCAATTCCTTCCTCCTTTCCCCCCCGCCCCCATCCCACTCTTTCCCGTTCCATGCTCCCCTTCGGCTACTTCGTAACAATCTTAGGAATAACACAAAGTTGATCAATGATCATGTAACATAGCTACTTGAAAGTATATACACTTTGAAATCTCATAGATGAGTACCAATACCCTTACCTGTATTGCTAATGTAACGGTGATAAGGAATACAAAAAGGAATAAAAGAACAGGATCTCTCTGAAGAGTCCTATGCATGATCATACTGCCTTGCGCCTCATTGCATGAGGTGTTGAAGCTAGAAAACAGCAATGATGGCAACAGGAATGCCGGCAAATAATTCCAGTAAAACGGAAGTGAGAGCGCACGCTATCTGGTCGTTCATACAATCTACACAATGACGTCCAGTGAAAAGCGCGTCATATCCTCGCCATTGTACTGACCAGCCGATGCATTGATGCTCGCTGTAATACTAAGATATGCCATCAACAGTATTCGCTATTATAGTAAGGCCATGCACAACGACGTGCTGCACGGACAATATGTCTTCTGTCAGAACGCCCTCAGGTGTTCACAATGAGAGCCAGCGCAGGGGCATATCGAAGATAAAATATTTCGGGGTGGTGGGGGGAAGAGTGTCAGGCTTACATTTCCGACTGGAATCCTATTTTTTTTTTAATATTTGAGGATTTTTTTCCCTCTATTTATCCAACTTTTTTCGTAGTTTCATTTTATCTCCCTTTTTTCCGAATGATTTCCATTTTTCCGACTCAGACTTTTAGGGGGGGGGGGGGGGGGGGAGGCAGGGTTACAACCCAACCTTAATTTCGGCCTTGAGCCGCTGCATCGCAAGGACGAGGTAATCGTAATTCTATAACGTTAAGCGTGTTTTTAGTCACGTTATACTTCCAAATGGCGGTGGTGGGAACTCCCATTAAGTAAAAAACTGAATTATATCTTAATTTTTGGGCTTTTTGGCCAGCCTTAAACACAAAAATAACAACCGACATCAGTTGCATATACAGTAAGTTACTTAATTTAATAAAGATTTCCATTAAACGGTTTACTTTTCTGCTAGAAAGTGGCACCACAAGTTAGACACGGGCTAAATTATAAGCACAAATTATATAGGCTAAGCTAGGAATTTATCTCTCAATAATTACATTTTTTCCTCGTGATTTCTAAGATGTACCTGGCCTTTTGTAATAGAAACATTTCTAAAGGACAAATTAATTGGTGGAAGGATTTTGAATTTACACCCTGTAGTTTCTCTTCTTGAACGAAAATTGACCCAAGGCCGCAGAAAATTAATGTTTGTTTAGCATCCTAACCATATCAGAATACCGGCAAGAAAGGCGCTTTTTTTTATTTAGACACACGCTAGTGTGTCGCCGCCAAGTAATAGTAGATCGTCTGATTGTAGACATCCGATTGTTAAAAAATGATTGTTGATGAAAAAAAGGCGGCCTTCACCAGCAGACTGTGTCTTTTAACTGAAACCAACTTATACTAGATTTCAGCATACTGGTGTAAATTCCCCATGCGGTAGAAATCTTTGCAAATCGTTTGAATCAGGTGTCTTGGGTCCAGTAACGAAGAAAACATCAACACGAAAATGTGGGAACGTGTTCTTTATGGAGAAAAAGTGCCTTCAATAACGTTGAGTGTTACTAGTAACTAGTGACTAGTAACTAGCTAATCACCAGGCTCCCATGTTAATTCTCGTAGGGTATAAAGACACCTCTACAGCTCATTCTAAATTTCGGCAGACAGGTAAAGCGTCATATGGGGAAGTGCCTTTTTCTAAAATGGGGTTGCAGCTAGAAGCACGTGGCCCTGAAGTGGTTCGTAAGTGCAAAATGATTGTTGTAACCATTGTTTGTAATTGTCAGCCAACTTTAGATTATAACATGCTTAAGTGTTACACGCTTATTGTTTCAGTACTTAATTGTCAGAACGCATTGTTTTGGCAAATAGGTGGTTCACTAAGAGACAGAATATCTTTATATTTTATTGCAAAGGTTGGTAGTTTTTTTTTTTTTTTTACGGTACACGAATCCAAACTGAATTATCTGCCCACGACGATAAAAGGGACAATTTTTCTGGAAAAAAGATTAGGAAACAAAATGCACATCGTCAGCACAGGTGGGAACGTGTTCTTTATGGAGAAAAAGTGTCCTCAATAACGTGACGCGGACATTTTATTTTATGTAGACTTACTGTTCTTGCAGTCCAGTGTAAGTGGCGAGTAATTTTAAACAGCTGGTGAGTTGAATAGTTTTAGCAGGAACAAATGAACATGCGAGCCCACTCTGTTCATTTGTTCATTTGTTCCTGGTTTTAGTAATCTTCATCTGTGACCAGAATATTAGAATTGTATGAACATTTACCATTCCGTGAGTTTGTAGTATGTGTTCATGATTGAATGCTTAACGTTACCCTCGGGAGGGCCAAGTGACGGGGGATGCGCTGATTGAGTGAGCGAAGCAAACGAAAATCAGCGTTTGTTAACCAGTGCGCTCAAAAATCGGGTTAAATAAACTTAAGCATGTGAAACATGGGCATACAATAAGCCAAACCGTGTCCATTTGGCTGGTGTAACGGCTAATTGGGCAATGGCAAACGTAAAAATTGTAAATTAGAAAATTTATAGACACTCCGACAAAAAAGGTAGAGGTGACTACTAGACAGTATTCACAGGCCTATGAAAGTTGTGTTATCCACCCAAAACCAAAACTGGTATAAGAACAGCCGCCAAGTTTCCAAAAAGGGTCGGCCTTTCAAAATAATGATATCATTCAATCAGGGAAAGGCCGCCAAGGTTAATCCTATTAGCCAAGTTAATCACACGGAATAATACTTTGGACGTTAAATGAAAACTTAAAGATTGCTACCGCTAGTAGCAATCTTCTAGTTTTCATTTAGCTTTCGAACTATTAGTAGGTGCGATTAACTTGGCTAATAGGATTAACCATAGCGGCCTTTCCCTGGTTGAATGATATCATTATTTTGAAAGGCCGACCCTTTTTGGAAACTTGGCGGCTGCTCTTATACCAGTTTTGGTTTTGGGTGGATTAATTAAATACAGAAACAAAAATTTATTTTTTCTTGCAAGGGCGATTGTTTTTTACGTAAAATGGCAATATTCGCATAAATTGAACAAAAATTGGCCTAGAGGAGTGTGCGACTCATTTTTTGGCGAAAGTATACCTTTTTTCCCCATTGGTTTCTTGTGTCTGATGAAATGCATGCTCGACGTAGCCGTCTGTTGGGAAATTTTAATATTCGAAGCGCTCTAGCCAACATACGGTTAAGTTTTGCGTTGCATTTGAACTGAGAATTTTAACACGCCGTCGATTAAATTTTATTTTATTTTTCCAAAAGTTTTTTCGCGCGGGCCCATAAAACGGCGTGGGCGGGGGACTCTAAACGAAGCATCAATTTTCTTTGGCCTAAAGTACAAAGGTTTGCATACAACACATGTCAATTGCTCTTTCTGCCTTTAGGTACCATAGATGGTATCATCAACCGTCTCTATTTTTTAAACTGTGACCCGAGTGACCCATGACCCACAACGGTGTCCTGGGTCCATTCTGACCCACTGACCCAACCCCAACTTAACCCAGTGGCTCATTTTGACCCACTCACTCAACTTGACCCAATGACTCATGGTCACCCATGCAGTGACTCAATCACACCCATTGACCCATTAAACCAGTCTCGTCCACTAACGCCTTTTTTTTCTGTTCCGTTCTGTACTGCTGGCCGATTATGTATTTAATACATCATCACCGTACAAAATATTCAATAGGTTCATGCCTCGATGGATAACAACATTCATGGAATTCAATTTGTATACGTCCTATAATCCTAATACGTCCGGCGGCCTAATACGAAAAAGCCGACGGCACAACTACGTTCTTGCACTCGAGGGTTGTACGGTATGCACTGTATTAAAGATAGAATGAGATTTCAAAACGGAACGGAAAAACATGAAACGCTATTCTCGACGCTATTCTTTTTCACTCTTTTTTTTTTGCCGCGGGGTAGGGGTGAAAGTGATGTTTACTAGAGTTGTATGTTATTAGCCAAGAAGCTAGAAGCTAGAGCTGAAGGCAAATCCTCCATCCCAGGAAACAATAAGGGTGAAGGCTGCTATTCAGTCTATTTTAGTTTTGTAATTGATGTTTAATGACATGATCTATGATTCAGCCGCCTAATAGCAGAATTTTAGCGGGAATATACCTTCATAATTTTCTAGCGGCCGTTAGCCAATGGAATGCCAGTAAACGGCGGCCACCAGCCAATCAAGCCTACTTAACACGGGCAAAACCTCTGGTAAAACTAGCACCGGGTATTTTATCAAATTAAACTGTCAGCTTCGTCCTTCCATCTTGTTTTACGATCGACTTATCTGGTATCCTGGCCTCCGACACTTGTAACGAAAGTATGAAAGAACTGCATTCGGTAAGCCTAAACCAATTTCTTAACCTTATACGACGTACCTTAGTCAAGCGACGCATTATTTAGCTTAGCGATGCATCCTTATTCTTTGGTCACCATAGTGACGAAAGAACAGTCAGCAGTTAGCTTTTGTCCCAAGCGCGTTAGTGGCAAGGTCGAGTGGAACGATAGCATTAGGTTAGTGGTTAGGGCGGTTCAGGACCGTCGGATCGAAAACCCAACAGATAGAAAATATCGCATGGCCCGTGAGATAGAACATTTTCGACCTGACGGGAAAATGCATTTCTATCTCACGGGATTTTTATTTATATAACAGGAATTAATTTTTAATTTATAATGAGATTTTTCACATAAACTAAAATTGTCTAACCAAAGTCAATCCATTCTTCTACAAAAGAATAGCAAACAATAGGATTGAGATAATTTTCAAGCCTTGATTTTATGTTATTAGTGTCTACTTTTTCCAAACTCTACGTTTATTTAGCAGTAAGTACAGATGCAAACCTATTTACGTTGCCTTTCGGACTTAAACGTCAGACTGCCTGAGGAGCCGTTCAAGTATTATGTCATCAAGAAATTGGCCATTTTTAACCCCCTCTCACCCTCGTCATCGATCGTCATCAATTGCTCAATACCCCTCCAGTATTATGTCATTTCTAAACTAACCAGCCTCCCCCATAAGATGGGGTGTTTTCCCTGTATTCCCTATGTTTTTCTGAGGACCTTTTTTTGTGTTTTTCCACCCTTTTACTGGGATATCGGTGCTTGCGTCATCAACTGGCAACCCCCTCCCCCATCGTCATCAATCTCCACCAGCCCTCACCTGCCCTGCCCCCTTCCTGACGACGTAATACTTGAACATGCTGTGAGTGGGATTTGATCTCAAAACCTGTGAAACCAAAGGCCGTCCTGTTTATATTTAGCACTAAAACAATTTTGTGCCACCATAAAGAATACTACTAAAGAAACTTGTCATCCATACATTCCAATATGCCCTTCAAAAGTAAATAAATCCAAAGCAAACAAGTCGAAAATTCTTATTTTAGACTTGCAATAAGATGATGTGCTACTCATAGATTCTGCTTAGCTGGATGGATGCCCACAAACTGTATGTGGCTTCCATGCGATGTCACATTTTCAGTTCAGGTCATCATAGTACTTTGACCTTCATCATATGTAATTAGATAAACTCCTATGTTATGAAACCACAGTTGGGATAGGCAAAATGCTATCGATATACTTAGTAGCATGGTTTGTTGCATATCAAAGGTAATGCATATTTTTGGGGATCTGCTTTCACGTCTTCTCTATCTGCCCTGAGTGCCCCTGCATATGCTGCTTTGTAGTTTTTTACATGAAATTCATTACTGTATAATGAGTCGCCGACTTTGCATATGTTACTTTTAGGATGTCTAAATGATACGAGTAATTCTTGGATAGCAAAAACCAAAATTTGGTTTTAAAAGAGTGCAATGAGCTTAATGAAGATTGAAGCAAGCTGAAAACTTTGCATAAAGCATTGCTAATTTAGTCTGAATACTGGGTTACCTCTTGGTTTTTTAAATATCAAAATATTCTTATTGAACTCCATTACTCCATGGCTCTAGCCTTCAAGCCCATCAATTTGCTCTCTTCTTTTCAAGCGTATGTATTTTTATCAGAATGTTTAGCTACCAAATAGACAGCAGCTTATTTTGTGGTAGCGTGTGTGTTGCCAGAGCCAGGAAATGTGAAACATTCCAGAAGTCAAAGGTGTTAAGCACGCTTAGGCAAGGCAAATTGAGTGCCAAAGGTGTTAAGTACGTACTTAACACCTTTGTCATGCAGTATCTCAGCAAATAATGCTCCTAGAGCCTCCATCTTTGTACCAGGGATAGGGCATGACTTGAAACCAATCACGACAGCGCTAACTCATTTTTGGAGAAAATGTCGCTGAACACCTTTGTCCATGCACCCCTTCAATTATTGTCACACTTAGTAACTAAATTATAAAACAATACTAAACCAACAGTACAACAATACTAAAACAAATGAAATTCCTTAAATGCGAATAATTGCAAGCAATTAAAGCAGCAATTGGCCCGCAAGCAATTTAAGTAGCCTATCAGTTCTCAATACGAGTAGCGCCAGGCAGAAAAAAAAAAAAACAGCAAAAAAAAAAAAATAATAAATAAATAACTACTATTCGTATTTTGTTGTGAGCCCTATAGACTGGTTATGCCATACTGGTTAGCTATGCCAGTTTTTCCCGTGTGTACAAAAACAAATTTTATCTGATGGGAAACAATTTCTATCTGTTGGGAAAAAAATTCTATCTGTTGGGAAAAAAATTCTATCTGATGGGGAAAAATTTCTATCTGTTGGGAAAATCAAATTTTCTATCTGACGGTATTTCTATCCCATGGGACGTTCGATCATTTCGGTCTGACGGGAGGACACCGTTATAGGCCCGTCTGGTTAGGCCTTATCTCCGCTACTATGTGAAGCGTGACGGTAAAGGCAACCTCAGTACGTAAAATATTATGCGTTACTTAACCGTAAATAGTTGGAAATAAATCTACATAATAATTCTGGATCCCGGCTGAGCTGATAAAAGGAAAAGGAAAGTTAGAGGAAAACCGGAAGAACAACAATCACTTTAATCGCTTCTCATTGTTTTCGTATACGTGTAATGTCTTTGCTACGGTGGCTAACAATTCCTGGCGATTGAAAACTATCGTCCAAACCGTTGATTGTAGATGACCAGGAGTGGTTAACGCTCGTTAAACCCTTTGAAACCCTTTGAAAGAATCCATGTTTCAGCTAAATGCGTATAGTTTTAAATTAAACTAAGCTACGGTTTGCGAAAATGGGAGTGGAAGTGGGGAGTTGGGAATGGGAGTGGGGAGTTGGGATGGGGAGTTGGGAGTGGGAGTGAGGGAGTTGGGAGTGGGGAGTGGGAGTGAGGGGGTTGGGAGGGGGGAGTGGGAGTGGGTCCGGAAGGGGGGGGGGAGTGGGTCTGTAAACTTAATTTATGACCGGCCCCGTGCGTAGCACGGGCTTCGTCTAGTTTATCATAATTATCGTAAAACTTAGTGCTGTTACGGATCGCATTCTATTTTAAATCAAAGAAACAATATTTTTTATTAAAAATGAAACCCGTATTTACTTTGGTTGACGCGCCGTGACTGGTAAAAATTGCGGAGAGGGCGGTGTTCTCGAGAGATTACTAGAAGGGCTGGTAAGTCGGTTTGATATGCCAAACGAAAGCTTTGGCATTTGGTGCATTCATGGGAATGTATAAAAAAAAAAATAAAATAGTTGGAAAAGTGCACATTTTTTTCCGCCAACCATTTTAGTTCGAATCCACATTGCTTTTTTTTTTTCCCTTTCAGTATTTTGTTTAATTTTAGCAATGGTTGCTTCAGTTTTATCGTACGTCATAACATGATCCATTTAAGTAGGGCAGCCCCACATGTACGACCGGTTTTATAGAGCGTTGTTGTGATTTTCCGTTTGTGACGTTATTGCATATGGCAATTATTGTTGAAGGTCCTTACAAACGGTTATCAAAATTAAGCACACCGTTAGCAGTCGCCCAAGCTTTCCCGTTTGCATGAAAATACTGTGACCACTAATTCTGCCAATAATTATTATTGTTGAAGCTCTTTACAAATTAAACACCACCATTAACAGTCACCCATCGCCCAGTCGCCCAAGCTTCCGAGATTCCCACTACGGACTTCAATAGATTCCCCAGATTCCCACTGCCGGCCACACAAACAAACAAACAAACAAACAAACAAAATTACGATCTTAGTTATATAGCTTTACTCCAATCAACATTTTGATGATTCTTTTAACATTTTTCGGTTTTTTTTTTTTAGTTAAACTTGTTTCGCCATTTTCACGAGTTAAATTCCCGTAATGAAGAAATAAAGCCGTTAAATAATGTTCAGATAACCAAGACTCCTGCAGGAAGCTGCAGGACAAATAACTGTTGGCGGAGCGAGCGAGCGAAGCGTAGCCTATAACGGACACCAAATTGCAAAATGTTGGTCCGTTGGTCCGTTGGTTGCACATTTTTAGTCTGGTTGGAGCCCAAACGAAAGATCGGATTGGAATGAAATTTGGTACAACGCTTGATACCCCAAGCAGTATTGCTGAGCCAAAATTTGACGTAAATCAAACAATTATTACGGGAGAAATAACAAATTTTCGAATTTATTTCTAACACTCACCATTGTAAATTTGGAATTGAATAGTTAAGGAATTCCGACGAAGCATACACTGTGCTGTTGGTAATCAAGTGAACTTTAAAAAAAAAGCCAAAATAAATCATCGTAGCTTCCTTACAGCTAACAATCTTTTTTGACATAACTCAACGAAATAATAACATTTGATCATAACACTTTAACCACTAGAGGAAGACAAGCAAATGGGAAAAAAACCAGAAGGATTCGTTAACGACTCACATTCGTTTCATGTAAAAAAGAATGCTTGCAGGAATTCAGCCAACATGGCAACCAAAGTGGCGTTGACGCTATCAACGGCAATCTCAAATTTGAAACACCAAATCGCCGCTGCAGGAGGAAAACGTTCATATAATACGACAGTACACAGCTGACTACGTATTTATATCACAACACAGAACAATAATTTGGTTTCGTATTGTAATTTCAAGATTTCTAGATTGCTATGGAAACTACACTCTCCATCCCATGTTGCCAGAATAAATAGGCCTAACATCGAACCCAATAGGCCTAATTTCTCTACTGTTGTCGCCTACGAAAATAAAACGGGACTAACAATTAGGCTTAAAATTAGGATTTAGAATTATTTAAATTCTATCTTCACAGCCAAGCTAACACCGGTTGATCAACAATTGTAATTATTCCAATTAAAAAAAAAATTAGCGTTTGGCGTTGCAGTACGTGCCAGAGGTGTGCGCTTCAACATTGTCGTAGAAGGCAGCGTAGAGAGCCGCGGATGTTTCGAATCTTTTGATTGTTGTGAAGTACTATCGTTACTGGTGATTGTTTAGCTTGCAATTAAATGCTTTATTGTTAATATTTTAAATCTATAGGAAAGATACTCCTATGCAGCATGTAAGCATTATTGACGGTGGCACGTTCTTTGCCAGCTTAACCATGGCGGCTAACGTTGTATTTTACAACAGCGGCGATGGCGCAAAGAGGCTGCAAATAACGAAACGGATACTAAACATGGGTGCAAACGAAAGTATCTTAAAATTAATATGAAACGTAGCCTAGCTAAAATGTAAAAAACACCAGCAAAAAGCTTCAGCTTAACTGTAGCCGAATGAATATTGCCCCCAGCTTTTTAAGGACCATTAGCAAACATTGCAAAACCATTATAATGAGAGGAAATACAAATTTAAAATAAATTTTTCTCCGCTCCGCCTACAATAGGCCCAAAGCCTGTTTCCTAGTTTTAATAGTGAAGCTGAACAATAAATTAAAAAAAAAAACATAACCCTATTTTTTTTCCTTTTAGATTCAACACGCAAAATAAAAAAAAAAAAGATTCATTGGACAGAATACCCTCGATGTGGTTTTAGCATCTTTAATAATTTGGACGGAAACAGCATGGATGTAATTTAACTAACGGATTTTTTTTTTTTTTGTAAATAATGAGGCACTTCTTCAAAAGTACAATTTGTATGCGAGATACATTTCACTAGGCTTTACGAATGAAAAAAAATTACCTAAATCGAACAAACGGAACAGGTTCCACATAAGGAAAACGTGTTGTTAGTCTTCTGTACAGCCGTACCGGCTGAGAAGACCAAGCAACGACTCTGTCCGTCCGTCCGTCCATCGCTTTTTCCAACTTCGACCAGATATTGACGACCATTGTTTACAACGTTAGGTTCAGTGTGAAAAGTTGGTTAAATAACATGCAAATTAAAACATCGTTACTTCCTTATAGCTAATAGAATTCTTCGACGTAACTAAATTAAATAATAACATTTGATCGTCGAATTAAAATCCTAAGGTAACACTCAATAAAAACAAATGGATTTGAGCTTCGTTAAAAATAGTCTCGTCGCATTGTTGCATGAATGAATAGGCTTACCGTCGAACCAAATTTCCATTAGGCCTACATCTGCTACTTACGAAATTAAAACTGCATTTTTAAAATTAGGCCTAAAAATGAAAATGAAGTCTAAAATCATGTTACCATTGCAACGTCAAGTTGCTACGAGGCGCTGTTGGCTTCATCAACAGCGTTTCTCGTCACTTCCCTACCACCACTGATCTATATAGGCTACGTTGCGCGTTACATTGTAACACTGTAACTGTGTGCCTGTAGGTGCACCGTGTTGTAAAAATGAAATAGGCTTGCTATACAATCCATATCTCCGTTAGCTGCTACTTATGAAATTAATGAACTGCTGGTTAAAATTAGGCCTAAAAGCTGACAATTACGCTTAAAATGTAAAATAGGCCTAAAAGCTAACACATTTTTAACCGACAATTGTGATGGCTACTGATTTTAGATTAGTATAATAGAGATAGCTGTTGTAGTGCATGATAGAGGTGTGCGCCTCAACATTGGAAGTGGAGGAACTGTACAGAAGATCGGTGCGACTAGGCAGTCGCTGTAGCCGCTTGTTTTGTTTTGTTTCCTTTAGAAACGAGAGGTTAGAATTATGGCGAAATAGCTGGTGTACTGCGTTTTGCTCACTGACTCTAACCAAAAAGCAATGGGTGGTTGTTGGATGAGCGAATGAGGCGAGCGTGATTCTATAACCATTTGGAGTTTTGGCGTTTTGCTGTCAGTTTATTCGGCACTTACGACTAATGTGGTAATGTTCGCAGTTTTTTTGACCAACCACTTCCCTCCAAAGAGGAAATGGCCCTCGTCAAAAAAATGCCGCGTTAGTGAGGTTCACTGTGCTTCTTACAGGGTGGTTGATTTAATTAAGCGAGTAAAATCAGCATGATCAAGTTTTTCAAACACCAGTTCGTATTTTGCTGTCTGTTTGTCTGGCAGTTGACCAAGCGGGTGGTTTTAGTTTTTTTTTGAAGAGGCTGTCCTCCTCGTCTAAAAAATGCTGCACTACTGAGGTCCACTATGCCTCTTCATGGTGCTTGTGGAATGAGCGAGTGAGGCGAGAGTGATCCTGTTTTAGCCAGACCAGTTGATATTTTGTTGTGTCAGTTCGGCAGTTACGGAGTGGAAGACAAAAACCGAAAAAATAACTTGCCGCGAGCGGCCCCCCCGGATATTGGCTTCTCCCGCGTACACTCGAAACCAGCGTTCAACAACAAATGTTGAGACGTTTGGGCACCGTGCGGTTTTAACCTAAATTGAACAAGCTGAATCCAAATTTGCCCAGTGCCAAGTCGAATTACTCTTTTTCAAAGCCCGGAATTCAATATGGCGTCCAAAAAATGGCGACCAAATAAAAAAGTTTTTTGCTTGTTGTGTTTAAACCGTTCATCCGATTGAAAATAAGCCGGTTACGAAGTATGTTGAGAATAAAATTTCCTTCAAAAAAGATTCTATTCTTATTTTGGTTTAAAATTAACCCTTCTGATCGAAATTCGTCATTTAATTTCTATTAGGCCAGTACGTACATACAGAGAGCATACGTGTATTATAATTACTGACTTTAAACAGCTGCAATGATAGTTCTAATTAAGATCCACTGATATAATTGGGCTTAATTGAAAGGTGAAGATGTATATCGTCCAACAAGGTTAATTAAAACGATTTATTTCAATTAGGAGCTGAGCTACGACAGTTTATCTACATTGTAGCACTGTGCTTTTTGTGTCGTTTTAGGACAAGTTCCGCCGTTAAACTGTTGCAGTATAGCCGTTCTAATTAAGATAATGTGGTTGGCTTAGAAATGTAATGGAGTAAAAAGCACGGTAACAGATTACAGGAAGGCAAACCAAGCAGTGCTACATAAAAAGACGAACAACGTTTCGAAAATTTACAATTTTCGTCATCAGGTAAGCATATTAAAATTAAAGCATGGCAAAAGCCACTAATTCATCCTACGTTAAAAGCATAAAAACAGTTATTTAAAACGGAAAAAACCACCAATTTCTCCCCTCAAAAGAGGCAGAAATGGCAGCCGAAAAGCACGACCAACCTGCTCCGTTGGAAAACCAAGTCGCAAGGTGTATGTTAGGCTTAGAAGAAATTCGAAGATATGTATCTTCCAACAAGGGTAATTAAAATGATTTATTTTAATTAGATTTAAGCTAGGATAGTCTGTCTATATTGCAGCACTGTGCATTTTGCAACTATACTTACTACAAGTTCTTACAGTTCAACTATACTGCAGTAGCGGTTCTAATTAAGATAAATAGATGTGATTAAGCTTAGAAGAAAAAAGAAGATGTGTATTTTCCAACAACGGTAATTAAAAATATTTATTTTAATTAGGGGTTAAGCTACGGCAGTTTATCTATATTGTAGCGCTGCCACTTTTTACATCTACTTACCACAAGTTCCATTTTTCAACAGCTGCAGTCGCCGTTCTAATTCATATAAATGAAATAGGCTTTCTTTAATGCTCTCTTCGGCCCTGGATTTTTTTTTTGGCCTCAGGCTTTCTCCTCCGCGCCCCCCCCCCCTCGAACCCAGGTAGATACAATTCTGCTGTGGGCTGCCACCATAATGGAAATAGTGCTTGCTTGACCAAACAGTTCTGGAACAAAACACTGGTGACATCTCTAAAAGCATGTAAAGACTGACGTTTCTGGACAAAATGACGATTTTGGGTCAGAAAAGGAAATTTTGCGCAAAAATACGAATATAACCTTTTTTGAAGGAAATTTTATTCTGAACATAATGTGTCACCGGTGCAAAAATGTTCCAACATCTGCCATTAAAATGCCTTGAGAGAACCATTTCATACAGCTGCCGCCATATTGGAAATAGCACTTCCATTAACTCAACAGTTCTTGAACCCCTTCTGAAACACTTGGTAACTTTCAAAACATTGGGGAAAAAATCTCGGAAAGCATTTTAGAGCTTTTAAGATGATGAAATAGTCTTACGTTAATTAGGAAAAATTATACTATATAGAACTTAATGGACAAATTGGGGGGGGGTCAGAAGGGTTAATTTTGTGCAAAATACGATTAGAACCTTTTTTGAAGGAAATTTTATTCTAAACATAATATGTAACCCACAGTGGCGTAACAAAGTGTCTCTGGGCCCATAGGCAAAATTTACGGTCGGGCCCTCCCCCATTTATTACCCCCCCCCCTCCCCTCCACCCAAATCTTTGACCATTTCGACTGTCTTGGTCTACACATACCGTACATTGTTTGGTTCACGTTACCCGAACAACCAACAACTTTTCA
The DNA here is from genome assembly GCA_023313725.1 of Lithobius niger. Classification (NCBI taxonomy): domain Eukaryota; kingdom Metazoa; phylum Arthropoda; class Chilopoda; order Lithobiomorpha; family Lithobiidae; genus Lithobius; species Lithobius niger. The sequence goes on from JAHWFP010075078.1 coordinate 21,310, forward strand.
GCCAAAAAAGATTACTTCGTAATGTAAACAAAAAATAATATTTGAAAAAATTTATAAAAAAAACACGTCTGTGTGGTTTTTTTAGCCTACTTAAGTGTCGAATAAACTTTGCTTATAGTAGCTACACTATTACAGTTGTTAATGGGAACTTGACTTGCTTATAACATATTGCACTTTGAACATGAAATTTACACATCGTAGATAATTCACTACTTGAGGCCTTAAGGCGATACTTTCGGCATGCTTTTCTCAATGAAAAAACTATCACTGATGTTGTCCATGTCCATATTTCGACGCCTGGTGGGCCCCCAAGTTGCAGGGGCCCGCAAGCAATGCTTACTAGAGGATTTCTCATTACTACATTGGAGCGCGTTCTGGAGTTTGGCGTGACGTCCTACTGACGTAGTTGTAGTCGGTTGTAGTGCGCTACAAACAGGGCCCCCACATAAAAGTTACAGGCTCGGGACTAACTACAACAGCGGGCCCCTCTCCCCCGACTGAAATCGTAAAAAAAAGTTACACTATGTTATAATATTAGTCGGCCATAATTGTGCGTAACGAGTTGGTTCATTCGTTAAGCCGAGCTGTTGCTTTTGAAGGCTTCTCTGCCTAACAAGCTGACAGCTTTGCACTGCAGTGCTCCTACTCCGTGCTCATTGCCGTTGGATTGGAGTGTTGTTAGTTGGGAGTATAAAAAAATTCACAATACGCACAAAATCGAGTGCATTACTCATAGTCATCCAAACTAACAATTGCGAAAAAAAGTTTTTTTGGGCCATGTGGGCCCCTTGAGTGGCCGGGCCTGGGTACAGTGGGTCCACCTGACACCCCCCCCCCCCCCTTGTGGGGGCCCTGGCTACAAATGCTCTAATCAGAAATGCATTCGGTGCGAAAACACGTTACAAGTCCAATAATGGCGAAGTTCGTGTCGTCTGTCAGCGTGGTACTAATAATGCTGTGTCACTTTCCACACCCTAAATCACGTATAATTTGTCGGTTGTAATGTTTTAACAATTGCCATTCGTTATTGTTGTTGCGTATTTTTTGTTCTGAGTTATGTTTCCTAGCGTACATTTACATTTTATGAACCGCCGTGATCGTGGCGAACGAGTGCCGCCATCTTGAATCGCACTACAAAATGCCGCACTTCAGACGCTTCAACTCGGAAAAGTGGAGTGCGTTGGAGCGCTACAGCCTCACTTCGGAGTAATGAGAAATGCGCGCGACAGCCACTTCGGAGCAATGAGAAATACGGAAAACGCGTGTGCAACGCTTCGGAGTACACTTCGAAGTAATGAGAAATACGCCTCTAGCCTACCAGTACGTTAAGCCACTGGTAACCCATTTTCAGTCGGACGAACGGTTTAGACGCTATAAGGAAAAAACTGTTTTTTGGACGTCATTTTTGAACGCCATGTTTAATTCCGGGCTTCGGAGATATTCGTCTTGGCACCGGGCAGATTCGGATGTAGCATGCTCAAATTATAGGTTAACACCACCCGGTTTCCAAATGTATCAACATTTGCCGTTGACACCATTTTAGAGAGCCGTTTCTGAAAAAAGTCGTCCTGTCTATTACGACCAGACGGTTGGTTTTGGCGTTTTTGATGAAGCACTTTCCCCAAAGGGAAAAGAGCCTTGTCAAAATATACTACATAGTGAGGCTTACAATGCCTTTAAAGTGTGGTTGTTGAATGAGCAAGTGAAGCAAGCGTGATCCAGACTATTTAGCATTTGCTGTCTGTTTGTTTTGTAATTATTACGACCAAACGGGACGTTGTCAGGGCGCAAAGGCTGCTTTGCCACACATATTACCCTCAACATCGTCAAAATCGCAAAAAACCGTGAATCCAACGTAATCTGGTAATGTACCATAGCCAGTGGCCACCAGTGTAACAGTGACTGTTTGAATAATTATAGTTTTGACAATGACCACTAGCGGGATCCATGACTAAAGTGGGATTAATAATGCCGTTTGCTAAAGTTAGGCAATTCTGATAGAAAAGCTAGGCAATTCGGACTGGATTGCCAGTGACCTATGCCAGGGCTCATTGTAAGCTATCATTATTGGATGAGACCACTATTATCATTATCGAGTACAGCTCAGTTCTTAGATGCAGCCGGGGTCCCACGCGCCCCTGTGACGTGCGCTGCCCCTGGTTGGTCAGTTCCGAAGTTGCGTCGGCGGCAATTTCGACCGAAGATGAGTAGCGTCACTCTAACGAGATGTTTTTTTTTTGTTTTTTTGTTTTGGCTCATGTTTTCAGCTATTTAGAACTGCGCAGCCTTCCAAATCACTATTTGCTGCGGATCAGCACAGCTGGACAGTCCTTCTTGTCGTGTAAGGTTCCCAAACTTTCAATTGGCTTCGAGTTCGTTAAAACACGAACAAATCACCATCCGTTTCCGAAAAGTCTCGATGGAACCCTGAACAGCTCTCAACCTGGAAACATGGACTGTTCTTATAAAACTCCGTACAGTTTTCTTCCAGAAATATTGTCGATCATGGAAGACGTGTATGAACTTATAGAAGAGTAGTTAGCTGAGAACTTGCATTCAACAAGCGGGTTACCGAATCGAAGGTAAGATAAACTTTCGTTTGCACCAACCAAATTTTATAATGTGTCATCATCTGTGTAAAATTAACTCACATGCTGGTGTACCGCTCGACTAGACTCAACGATAACAATTAATGTCCGTCCTATCCAGATAAACTATGTGTGTATGAGCAAGGCGATTGCTAGACACTTGTATCCAGGCCCGTAGCTAGGATTTTTTTGTGTGAGGGCAAGTAGGAAACCCCCTCAAAAAAATCAGAGTAATTCAAATAGGAATGACTCACTTGCTATACACCTTTTCGCAAAACTTTTTAGTCTGTCTTGAATAACTGATAGAAAAGTGATTTTTTTTTCTGGCTCATTGCTTTGTTTGAAGCGTACTGCTCACGGCGTTTTCAGACGACTGAATATATACTAATACATATCAACTTAAAGCATTACTGAAATTGGGAAAATGTCTTCCTTTACCATGGTGCTATCAGCAGGCTAGAACATATAGGCTAGAACGTGCTATAGGCTAGAACTTGCTATAGGCTTGAACAGGCTCTAGGCTAGCACTCAGTGCGGAGGTCTGCCTGAGTTTGTGGTTAAAGCCCCCAACGTCAGTATAGTTTCAAAAAAAAGCTAGCTAAACACATTGCGACTGGGAATTTTCCCCATAAGAGTACCTGAATGTATATAAATGTTTACATTTCTCTCCGTTTTGCACTTGCATACAGTAAATTATTTGGTCATTATTAACAAATGGCATTGAAATTTGCGGCGGTATGGTATAAAATATTAAGTGCTTGATTACGGGACTTGTGTTTAATTGTGCGTTCAATAATTGACATATTTTTCATCGCATGTTTCATTGGCATGTTTGGTAATCGCTTACTGCACGCCGTTGTTTCTGTTAATATTATAAAATTATTAACAATCATTTCTAAAGGGGCACGATCAAAAAAAAAAAATATTCCACTGCGTGGTTACCCATATGAGTTTATGTCATTATGAATATTTACCGCACGGTCCCTAACTTTCACAATGCTAAAAACGATTAGCGATATATCCCGTATCACCGCATTTTACAGTGCGTGATATTCATATCGACACACTAAAGTGTGGTGATATGGGACGATGCCATGCACAGTAAAGTGGGGTGATGTCACATGACGTGACTGTGAGGTGAACGACGTAATTTTTACATGAAGTTTCCGTTATGTGCAACACGATAATAAACATCAGTCCATTGAATTAAAAAACAAAGCGTTTCTCCTACAACTTTTTTTTTAAAGAAAATCCCACCCTCAAAACCGAAAACACCCTCTCCGCTCAAATGGTATCAGCCGCAAACCTGACTGCATCAATACAAAATTATGCAAACGTGACGACATAATGTTTGCATCAATAAACAATACAGCTATGATAGCAAACTTTCCATTTACCCAAACAATTTTGTTATTCATTTCGAAAGTTAGGGACCGTGCGATAAATTAGTTATACCACCTGGGGCGAACTGTATAGGATGTTTGAGCCAATGGGCGATATCCCATGCATACATGGCCAATCCGCTAGAACTACGTCTCGGTGGCGTCTCAGCCTTCGCCCTCGACGTCATCTTGACGTAGTTCTCTCGGATTGGCCATTTGCGGGATATCGCCCATTGGGTGAAAAATCCATACAGTTTGCCAGGGGTGCTATAACTATTACTTAACATGTACCAGAAAGTTCATACGTACTGTATGCCTTTCGCGTTCTTTACGGTTTCACCTCGCACCCAGTTTGCCATTCGCAGAGGGTATGTATGTCTCTTACACTTAAGAATATCTCGCATAACATATGTCTATTTACATATCTTACATTTTACACCTATTGTATATTTACATTTTTGTATATCAACAGTTTCTGATTTTCTACATGTATTTCCGTTTACATCTTACATTATATATTGTTAATTACTGGAAATTGTAAATACTGGTAATCTTTCCACGCAGCCAGTTTGGCACTGTGGAGCAATTTATATATTAAAGTAAAAGTAAAACCGATCTTTTCTTACTTTGGTATTTTTTATTTATTTATATTTTTTGAAAATGAACAGGTAACATGTATTTTCGTTTCATTTATTTTCCTGTATGGTGAAAATTACTACAAGTTGTTTACGTTTTTCGGTATATTTGCCCAATTCACATAATAAGTTAATGGCTTAACTATATAAAGCCGATCAAGTGTGTGTGATGCAGTACAGCATAAAACTGCTTTGTAAATTAACAGAATCCAGTCCTTGGATGCTACGACGGGTGTTTGCTTATACTTTGTAAACTGTTTCAGTTAAAGGTTCATTCCTCTCGGTTTGCTTTCCTGTATGGCGCAGTTTTGCAACATTACTTCAGACGCGGTGTAAATGTTGCAAAGGCATTGTTTTTTCTCTCGTGAGAAACGTTTTTGCTACATTCACTCTAACCTTTGTAAATGTCGCAAAAGCTATTTCGCACAGGATGCTCGAATATGGTGAGAAGGTATGTTCTTTTAAACGTTTTCCAGTCAGTGTTTGTTTCTTCATTTTCAACAGTCACCAGCATGGGTCTGAAACCTAGTGTGTTTTCCCCTTAGTTTTTGGTCCATTTTTAGGGGGTACGTAAAGTGGGTCTGGATCGAAAGGCCGACACGCAAAAGGCCGACAGATAAAAGGCATACAGGCCAAAAGTCAGACAGGTACAAAAGGCCGACATACTAAAAGGCAGACAGGTACAAAAGGCCGATATACCAAAAGACAGACAGGTACAAAAGGCCGACATACTGAAAGGCAGACAGGTACAAAAGGCCGATATACCAAAAGACAGACAGGTACAAAAGGCCGACACTTCTAAAGGCCAACATACCAAAAAATTTCTAATTTTTTCTGAATTTTAATTCCTGTTTTATTTGACAAATCATTTGGAAAAATGGTAAAATGGTTCGAAGAAAGCTATGTTCACGGCCGTATCTGACGGATGTCCAGAAATGGAGTAATAACAAGATCTGGGGGGGGGGG
>JAHWFP010075079.1:1784-14361 GCA_023313725.1 Lithobius niger
CCCCCCCCCCCCCCCCCCCAAGGATATTTCCTTAAATCCGCCACTGTATAAAACCGAGCTTTAAATGACATTTTTCAATTTTTCCAATAATTGTATAATTTTTTTTTTATTTTAAATTAATTTCTTTGAACCTTAAGTCAGCCCAAGTAATTTAATGCTCGTGTGGCGTAACCGGCTCAATTGTGAACATTGCCAGATTTTTGGGGGAAGAAATGTCTTGTAAAGGGAGGAGCCGACCCGGGGATTTGAACCGGGAAACCTCCGATCATCGTAGGGGCGAAAGATTGTCCAGATGTAGCCAGAATAGTTTCCATGGCTGCTGAAGCAGCACGGAGCCTCGGACGCTACCCTGGTCGGCAGTCCTGGCGGGGACTTTGCCAAGATCCCATTTCCAGGGGTTCGATCAGATCCGCGTACCTCTAGCAACCTGGGCTGCCACGATGATCTGCGTTGGCGTATACGCATTATTTTGTACGTATTTTGCTGTACAGCCTGTACGCCACTGTAGTGCAAATAGAAATAAAGTAAAAGTAAATTGAAGTAGAGTCAAAAGACTGAACACGATTCTGAGCAGAAACTATAGAGCAGCGTCAAGTGACGTCATTTTGGCTACGAGATACCATTTGGAGGTAATAGCTGCAAGGTGCACTAGATTAAAATGTAAGGGAAAAAAAACGGTACTTCTAGTCAAGACAGTGCTTTAAGAGCGGATTTCTTAGGCTTAAAAGAACGTTGTCGTCTCCAACAACAAAAATCGCGCGTTATAGGCTTAAGAAATCCAGTCTAATAGCACTAGCTTCAGTAAGACGACCTTCTTTTCCCCCTCCAGTGCCCCTTGCAGCTAACCCAGTTACTGGCTCTACCATAGAGTTATATACAATAATACTACGTCATGTCAAACTCTATACTGGAGCCTTAATAGGTTAGCTGCAAGGGGCACTGCGGAGAGAAACAGAAGGGCGTGATACTGAAGCCGATGCTGTTAAGAATGATTTCTTAGACCTAAAACGCGCGATTTTTGTTGTTGGAGAAAACGTTATTTTAAGCCTAAGAAATCCGCTCTTCCGTTGCTTTTCCCTCCATTTTTATGTAGTGCACCTTTTAGTTATGCCCTCCAAAACCCATACTGGTGCCAATATGGCGGCAAATGTCACTGCTGTATTGCTCACAAACTATTTTAAACTATTAAAACTACTTTATCGATTAACGCGGCAGATCGGGGCTGCCGAATGCGCCTCCCTCGATTTATTTCCACTTGTCGATCCAGATTGGGAGGGACGTCGCCATTGTCGGCCGAACCTGATCAAGCGTCGGAACGCTGATTACCGGAACGACAGAAGAAAAGAGAAGAACGAAAAAATAGGTTTGGTTGTTCGATGAGACAGGCAATATGGCGCCAGGCAGACAAGGTGCTGGTATGGCTCCAGACGCTGATCGGTCAATACTAGGCGGCGTTTGCGTTTGAGAGGACTTTTAAGAGAGAGTTGTGTCTTTGATAAGAAGGTTCAGGAGACGAAGGTGGATGGGGGGATCTTAAGCTTAAGGTTGTCTGCCTGTGGGCGTCGGCTGGACGGCATGTTTGTTGTTAAGAACTTTTCAATTTTGGGGGAAATTTTTTTGATTGATTTGTCTCCCCCGTCTCCGTTTGTGACAAGTTTTCTTTTTCCTTTTTTTTTTTTTTGCAAAATGAGTACGTAGTTACTGTGCAGTGTGGAAAAGTTCCTATTTTAGAAAACGCAAGTTTGTATTGAGGAGGTGGACCATGGAGGCCAGAAAGCTGTGAAATGTCAAAAAAACTTTCATAGACTTTCGTCACTAGTTGCCAAATTACATAGCTTCAGGATGGATCACACGTTTGACTTTTTTTCTTTTTTTTCATATTTTCGGCTTTTTAAGTTTTTGGGCCTATCATAAATTCTACTAAGAATTTATAGGGTTAGGGAGGAGACTTTGTAACTCTAAAAAAGTCCCTATTGGAACGTGTTACATTCGTGCCGATTAGTTCCATCCGAGTTTTCAGAGGGCGCCGTACGTTCCATCAGGTAATTTTTGCTCATTTTTCAGTCCACATCTAAAGTAAACTAAATTACAACTAAGCTAAACTAAACAAGAATTAAATACAAACTTCGTTTAGTTGAGTTTAATTTTAGGCCGAAAACTGAGTAGAAATTCCCACCTAAAACTCATGGCGCCCTCTATAAACTTAGACGGAAGTAATAAGAATGAATATAAAACGCTTCTGTATGGGTCTCAGTCACAAATTCTCCTGCCCAACCCTATAAATTCTTGACTCTACGGAATGGTAAAAAGGGCAGTGTCAAATGGAGTTTGTTTTTTTTTAACGTTCAATGGCTGTGTCTTTAAAATTTATATATTGCAAATAAAAAAACCTACATAAACTGAAGAAAATCCCAGCATTTTGCAGGCTGCAGAAGCTGTGGGTTCATTATATTATATATATAGATCTCAGCCTTAACACACTTTTGTCTTACTTTCTGTGTTAGGTGTGTTTTTTCATAAAATTTAGTGAAAATAAAACAACACGCTCGTCGTATTCCATTTTCTCAATCGCAAGAGGGCTTTTTTTTTCATTTTCTAGCCGCCCACCATTAAAGGGATGTACCTCCCAGCGCCATTTTTCTCGATCCACCACATCAAGTACGGCCCCAAAGGTGTATTTACTTACCGTTGGTCTTTCCCTTGCCAAAAAACCGTTTTAAAATATGGCGTCTAGGAGATTTTCTGTTGAATATTGTTAACTATATTTAAGAACGACCCGTAACTATATGATGCATGTGCGCGTGCAATAATCATGACGTTTCATCTCTGTGTGTACATCTACTAATTTTCTCATAATTACCATGAGATCTAAAATCTAACAGACTAACGCGGTAAAAATTAAAATTAATTATTCCAATAGATCGCCGTAGCAAAATTATAAGACACTAGCCTAGAAAATTATAAATTGTGATTTTAAAATACGAAAATCATTCCGGTTTGTGACGACACAATCGTTGACTTGATTCTGTCTCGTGTACTATTTACAAAGCCAATCGAGACAGCAGCTATGCGAGGAATGCAGCTACCACCCCAGCCGACCTTGGCCCTGTAATTGCTCGGATGACGATCTGCGCCTAGCTGTAATTTGGCACGCGGAATGTTATAAGGCAGGCCGGGTGTCCCTTTAAATTTTTTTTTTCAATTGCTAAACATAGTAAGAAAATAGGGGCAAAAGAAAGCTCTTTTCCTTTTTTGCAGAAAGTTCTTTTTTACTTTTATCACGAGTAAAATTTAATTTTCTGTTCAAGTGCCCTGCCGCTAACATGATTCTGGGAACCATTCAATAAAAACCTTAGACGCATTTCTAAGAAGTTTTTCTGGTTTGTTTTCTGGCATTATTAGAGCCGTAGAGAAAGTGGGGAGGGGGGGGGGGGAGGAAGGAACGGATGGAGGACGCTTCCCTCTTCTCTCCCCCTCCTCTGTCCGAGAAAACCTAAAGTTGGTAAAACCGAGTTGCCGAGTTGGCAAACTGATTTATTTTCACCAAATTTCCGTTTCCATGAATACTTTGGAGATTTGGCGCGCCCGCAGCCACAGCCATACCGAAGTACTTCCATGAATACTGGTTAATTATTACTATCATTCAGTCAGTTGGAAAACGATGTTTAAGAAGAGGTATTTTTTCCGCTTGTATTCGCAACCCTGCCGTAAAGTTCCTGATCGTTTCTTGTCGCCATTTGTAAAAATGTAAAATAAACATTTTTACACTTTTTCTTAGAGCATATAGCCTACAAATACTTTGTTTTTTTTATAGACGAGGCCAGTTTTACGCCATTAAGTCAAGATTGATGGAACGATAGTATATAGTAAGGTTGGTCACTCCTAGCTCATTATGTGACGTCACAGGAGGCACGCGTACTGGAGCACTTCCGGTTTAGTGCCACTTGTGCGCATATGCGTAAGCTGTTGAGCTGGATTGTGACATCAGCGGAGACAGCAAAATCGGCAGCCAACCGGAAAGCAATATGCAAAAAGCTCGGAATTTGGGCCCCCCCCGCGTCCCCCGAATTAAGTTCTGTTCTTGGTTACGGTGTAATAGCACCACTTTTTCTGCCATCATAGAGGTCTAAAACCGAAATAACGGCACTGCTAAGTACAACGCTTAACCTGTACCTAATGGTAACAACTGGGGCCGAAAGAGGGGAAAAGGTTAAAAGCAGAAGGGAAAAAATTCTGATTTTTACTATTAAATTCCTCTAGTGCCAGGCGTGTGCTCACCACTCCACACTGCTAAATTTGTCTCCAGCTAGCACACTATCACGATTTCATATTATTAGATTTGTCTCGTGCTGGGTGCACGCTCAGCATTTCACACTATTAAATTTATATCGAGCTGGCACACGCTCACCATTTCATACTACTAAATTTGTCTCAAGCCAGTGCTCGCTCTGCATTACGCACTATATTCGTCTCGCGCCAGCACACGCTGGCCAATTTCACACTACTAAATTACCCCTGGAGCCAGCAGATGCTCACTGTTTCACATCACTAAATTTCTCTCGAGCCAATTCATCATTTCACACTACTAAATTTGTCTCCAGCAAGGGCACGCTCACCATTTCGCACTACTAGAACTCATCTGGAGCCAGCAGTCCCTCACCATTTCACACTACTAAATTTGTCTCGAGGCAGCACACACTCAGCATTTCGCACTATTAAATTCATCTCGAGCAAGTGCACGCTCATCATTTCGTACTACTAAAACTCCTCTGGAGCCAGCAGACGCTCACCATTTCACACCACTAAATTTGTCTCGAGCAAGAGCACACTCAGGATTTGCACTACTAAATTCGTCTTGAGCCAGCAGACGCTCACCATTTCACACTACGAAAACTCATCTGGAGCCAGCAGATGCTCACCATTTCACACTACTAAATTTGTCTCGAGCCAGTAGATGCTCACCATCTCATACTACTAAATTTGTCTCGAGCAAAGGGCACGCTCACCATTTCGCACTACTAGAACTCATCTGGCGCAAGCAGTCCCTCACCATTTCACACTACTAAATTTGTCTCGAACCAGTGCACTCTCACCATTTCACACTACTAAATTTGTCTTGAGTCAGTGGATGCTTATCATTTCACACTACTAAAACTTATCCAAAGCCAGCAGACGCCCATTTCACACTACTAAATTTGTCTCGAGCCAGTGCACGCTCACCATTTCACACCACTAAAACTCCTCTGGAGCCAGCAGACGCTCACCATTTCACACTACTTAATTTGTCTCGAGCCAGTGCACGCTCACCATTTCACACTTACTAAAACTCATCTGGAGCCAGCATTTGTCTTGAGCCAGCGTTCTTTCACCATTTAACACTACTAAAACTCATGTGGAGCCAGCAGACGCTCACCATTTCACACTACTAAATTTGTCTCGAGCCAGTGCACGCTCACCATTTCACACTTACTAAATTTGTCTTGAGCCAGCGCACGCGCAGTAGTTCGCACTACTAAATTAGTCTGGACCCAGCAGACGTTCACCATTTCACACTAATAAATTTGTCCCGAGCCCGCGCACGCTCAGTATTTCGCACTACTAAATTAGTCTGGACCCACCAGACGCTCACCATTTCACACTAGTAAATTTGTCTAGAGTTAGTGCGCTCGTCATTTTCATTTCATTTGTTGTGGGATAAGGACTGCACCACTCACCCCTCCCAGTAAACATGGCCACTAAGAATTTTTCAATGTCAAATGCAAATGAGCTGGCTCTCATTCAGCCGCGATCAGCATGCACCGGGCACGAGACAAAATTAGTATTGCGAAAGTAGTATAAGAATTAAAAAATGCGAAAACCGAGATGGGCTGGCCTTATTCTGACTTGATCACGGGCCCCTGGCACGAGACGAAATTGATATTGTGTAATCAGTATAAGAATTTTTAAATATAAAACCCGAAACGAGCTGGCCTGTGTTGATCTTATTATGCCTTGATCAGGGGCCCCTGGAACGAGACGAAATTAGTATTGTGAAATATCAGTGGCATGACGCCTTCGCGACTAACCCTGACTATTGTGAAATCTGTGTAAGAATTTTTTTTAATGTGAAATCCGAGACGAGCTGGCCCGGGCTGGCCTATTCCGCCTTGGTCAGGGGGGCCCCGGCACGAGACGAAATAAGTATCACGACTAGCCCTGATGGCGTCATAAATCATGACATCAGTGTAAGCATTTTTAAATATGAAAGACGAGACGAGCTTGCTCGGGCTGGCGCCTTATTCTGCCTTGATCAGGGGCCACCGGACGAGACGAAATTAATATTTTGAACTTAATGTAAGAATTTTTTAATGTAAAATCCGAGACGAGCTGGCCCGGGATGGCCTTATTCTGCCGTGATCAGGGGCCCCCGGCACGAGCGACATTAGTATTGTGAAATCAATGTCAGAATTTTTAAATGTGAAATCCGATACGAGCTGGCCCGGGTTGGCCTTATTCTGCCATGATCAGGGGCCGGGTCCAGCACGAAACGAAATTAGTATTGTGAAATCAATGTAAGAATTTTTAAATGTGAAATCCGATACGAGCTGGGTCGGACTGGCCTTATTCTGCCGTGATCAGGGGCCCCCGGCACGAGACGAAATTAGTGTTGTGAAATCAATGTAAGAATTTTTTTTAGTGTGCAATCCGAGACCAGCTGGACCGGGCTGGCCTTCTTCTGCCATGGTCAGGGGTCTCCGGCACTGCAGTAGTGAAACTAAAAAGAAAATCATTGATTTTCATGGACGACAGTTCGCAAACACTTTCGTGATTACATATTTTTTCGGGGGGGGGGGGGGGTTGCAAAAGCAGATATAACAAGCTGGCCCCTGACACCATTTTCGGTTTTCGACCAACGAGTGCCATGATATCCCATTTTGCGAGCAGTAACATCGCCTGTATTTCTATCTTTTGTCGTCACTCCTTCAGAAAAAAATTTGACTCGACAAAATTTTTGGGAGGGGGTTGGGGGTGATAGTCCCGTCTGTACTGTGATCGGCATCTGTTGTGGAAACATGTGGTATAGGTTCAGGTGTGCCACACCCAAAGGTAGCAGACAGAGTAAAAGCGGGGGCGTCGGGCGAAAGTCTAAATGGAAAATCGTCTATTGGGTTAATTGTTTAATATTTGCCTAATTAAAAAATCTGGAAAATCATCTAAACGGAATATTGTGTAATGGATAATCGTCTAACTGGACAATAATATAGCTGCGGTTTCTGATATAGCCTTAGTGAGCGCGATAGCGCGAGCGAAGCATGGATGTTAGACGATTTTCCATTATACGAATTTTGTGTTAGACGATTTTCCGTTATATTGTTATATTGTATACGGAAGATCTTCCTATTATGCGATTTTCCAGTTAGATGATTATCCCTCGTCCCAGTAAAAGCCCCAGACGAGAAAAGAAAATTTGATGCGAAGCGACGTGTTACTACGTGCCTATAAAAGGATCATGTGTTTGATGTCGCGATTTTCGATTGATTTTGACGTCTTTCTTACACCATCCCGCGTCGCGTTGCAGCCGCGAGTATCCAGTTTGGTTTGGCCGTTAACAGCTAAGAGGAGTTGGTTAGATAACTGGCAGCGCCCTACAAAAGTAGCGCAAGTCCTTATACAACTTTATTACCACCAATATCACCCCCTAGTGAGTGTGTTTATAACTAAAACAATTAGTGCTTAACAAGGCCAATATAGATAACACTATGCATAGAGTGGTTATTAATCAATAACTATGAGCCAGTGTCATCCCCACGACACCACAATATCTTTTAAAGATATTTAGTTCTATGCTGCCTTTTTTTCCGAAATCGGGCCTTTTTCCCGAAAGGGGGCCCTTGGGTGAATTCGTACATTTACCTCACCAGGGTATGCGTCACATTACCAGCCTGATACAACTGCATTTTTATTTTCCGTGGAAGCTGTTTTCACAAAGCTTTTCTTCAGCGTGTTAATTACAACGCTGATGCGTGATTTAGGTTTCTTATTTAAATCGACGTACGATTTCTTTTGTCTTTCTCAACGGAGTCAAGTTTGGCATCAGCCTAAATTGTACATTTCTATTTGAATTGGTGACGAGTGGATTCATTAGGAATTGTCGTTCCCGGGGTCGAGGGACGGAAGCATTCTTCCCTTTTAAACCAGTTTTGTTCTTTAAAAAAAAAAGTAAAGAGACGAGCGATGTCAATGATTCGTAATAGCATTAAATTAGCAAATGTACCAGGCTAGATCGGAGAAATGTGTTTTGTTTGCCAGTGCTTCGAGTCGTCTGCATAATTTTGGCCGGCCCGCTCGCGTGAGCCGACATGGTGTGTTCGTTTTCTGACGATGTAGTGATGGCCTTAAATCGTTTAAGGACCTTAGCAACAAAGAGTTTTGTTTAGCTGCAGTTGACGTGTTCAGAGAAACCTAGTTAGTTCGAGATAGCATTAAGTAAAAGAAAAATTGACTGTGTAATTGTGACCTAGACACACGCTAGTGTTTCGCGCACCAAGTTAGGAACAAACAGCACATCAATTCAATTGTCGAGGATGTAAACCATTGTAGTGCGACGCCATAGCGTTAAGTGCCTTACATCCTGAAGCAGAGTTGGGCACAGGTACTTCACGTACTTGGTGAAAAATAATGCGGTACAAAAGCTTATATTGTGTTAAAATCAAGAGCAATGAACCACCTGACAAAAATTAACTCGTGTAGGAATGTCAGCTAAGCGGCTTTCAATGCAAAATCTGACTCTCAATAATGTTGTAAATGTGTTGCTAGCTAGCTGCTTCTAGTCCGCACATCCCCATATTAATTCCCATAGGGTGATTATTCACTGATACTGAGATAGCGGAAGGCTTTCAGCTACGAAATTGGACGAATGGCTGCAGTACGATACGAACTGCATGCTGTTTCTAGTTGAAACCCTGGGGGTGTAACGGGGATGGCGTGAGAGGGCGCGTAAGTACGAAAGTATTGTTATAACCATTGTTAGTAGTGTCGGCATCGTCTTTGATTGGGTGGCCAAAGTTCAGACAATGACAACTTGTACATACTGACGGGCATATCTAGACACGCGCTAGTGTGTCGTCACAAATCTAAACAACGTTGCCAAAGAAATTGTGTCTATACGTCCAATTCACGAAAAAACAAACAAAAGTGTCAAAAAAAGCCAAAAACTGGTCATTTGGGCGCCAAGTTGAGAATGGTTCGGTCTCTCAAAGAAGTGATATGAAATTAAAATTTTTCGGACAAATGGCCACTCCAGCTATTGTTGACGTGGCACTTTATTACACATCTGCAGCCTAATCGAGTGTAATACACAATTAACAAAAAAAAGAAGTGATATCATATTAAAAAACCAAAACTGGTAAAAGAGACCGCCAAGTTCCAACTGGTTCGGCTCTTCAAAGGAGTGATATCAACACACCAACACATTTGCCAACTTAATCGCACTGAATAATACTTTTGCTACCGAATGTAGCAATATTCTAGTTTTCATTTAACCTTCAAACTATTAGACTTCGAGTAAATTGGGAATGTTCTGGTATGTTAATATCACTTCTTTGAAGGGCCGAATCATTCGGAACTTGGTGGTCCCTTTTACAGTTTTGGTTTTTGATATGATTAAACTTGACACGGACAAAAAGCGGCAACTATGGGACAAAATAGGGATTATTTATCGCAGCAAAGAGACATCACAGATTCATAAACGTTGCGCACTCTTTATTTGCATGTGATAATCTCACACCGTGCGAAGCACGGGCTTTGGCTAGTATTAAGTAAAACTCTACGACTGATCAGACACACGCTAGTGTGTCACCTGCCAAGATGATAAACAATAACACTTATAATGTATATGAGCATGGCGACCACTTGACACGTTGCGTCTTTACGGTAGTTTGGCTGTTTTCAGGCATGTGAGGATAAATAACTATGCGACAGCTAAAACCTGTTTGATCGGGAGCCTTTGGTCACCTGACAACATAAAAGTCACTATTAATGACACAGCTTACAGTTTTCTTGTTAAAAAAAACGACGTGAAAAACGACGTTGATATTTCTTAATCAAACTAACTACTGGCAACGCTTTTTTTGCATCACGAAAATAAATTCTTCCATGCGGTTTCATTAATGTGGACCAAAAAAAAAAAAGATCTGATATCTACCCCCAAAAAAAACTTGTTAAGGATTCCCGCTAAGCTATTCGGGCGTGTGAAGTCGTGATATCTAACGCCAAGCTTTTTCGCCAAGCTAATCCCACCGACTAATACTTCAAACGTTAAATTAAATAAATATTACTAAATAATAATAATAATAATAATATTTTATTATTCCATTACAATACATATATGTACAATATACACTGTAATGCTCGAAGCTATTAATTAAAATAGCTTGTATGAGAACAAATATACATCTTGTTAAAATTAAAATTTAAGTGTAATTTATCATATTTATTAAAAGGTTTGAATTTTTAAGATTTTTTTTTTTATATTTTAGACTTCAACTTTCAGAATTCAACACTTCGCAATGGGTTTATTTTCTTGTAAGTTTAACTTTTAATTTCCGTTTTAATTCATTAATATTCTGGTAATTCATCATATTTCTTAGTAATTTATTAAAAATATTTGGTACGTAGTACTTTTTATTTCTTTTCCCATATACATTATTCCATTTTGGTACTGTGTATATTGGCTTATTCATTCTGATATTATCTATTTCAGTAAATCTGCTATTTTTATACATATTTGAGCCATAATTATTTGCTATTACTATGTAATCTCTTAGTTCTGTAATTCTAAGTATATTATTAGTCTTGTATAATTCTATTGCTTTTATTTCTTCCTGTTTTTTAAACAACACTTTGACCATTTTATTTTGTGTCCTTTGCATTCTTTCTATTAAATAGTCTGATGTAAAACCATACAATTCAATACCATACCGTATGATACTTCCTATCCATGCTTCATATAATATTTTTTTATTTTTAGTGTCTAATATATTCTTTAATAGATGAATTTTTGGTAGTATTTGTCTTATTTTTGTTATGACTTGAATTATGTGCCCGTTGAAATTCCAATTTGAATCTATTTCCATTCCCAAATATCTTGCACTGGTCTTTTTTTCCAAATTTATGCACTCTTTAATACATTTTTTATTTTCATGATTTAATTCTAAATTTGTGCAATTTCCATAGTGTTTAATAACTCGTAATCCTTCACTTTTCTTCATTTTAGGGACTGTGATATCCATGTGTATAGTTTTTTCATTGCTAATAAATAATTCATTTACAATAAACCAGTCATTCAGTTTATTAAAGTCATATTGTAGGTTTTCAATCATGTTTTCATAATTATTGTTTATTGAAATCATTATGGTATCATCTGCAAACAGTAACACTTGTGTTTTTTTAATATTTTCTGAAATATCATTTGTATATATTAGGTATAGCAGTGGTCCCAAAACCGATCCTTGAGGTACTCCAAATTTAGTGTTGTTAAGACTACTGCTTTTTCCACATATAAGAACTTGTGTTTTCCTATTATCTAAATAACTCTTGATTAAATTGTATATTTTTCCTCTCAGTCCCATTTTTTGGCATTTACTTAAGAGAATTTTTTTATCGAAAGTATCAAACGCTTTCTGCAAATCCACTAAAATTATGCCTACGTATTTTCCATCATTTAATGCTGTTGTGATAATTTCGTTTATTTCTATTAATAAATTCGTTGTACTCTTATTTTTTGTGTATCCGTATTGTGATTTTGACAAAATGTTTGTTTTTTCTAGAAAGTTTCTTATTTTATTTGCAAAAAATTTTCTAATATTTTATCTATTATAGATAGTAAAGCTATTGGTCTGTAGTTATTCAAGTTTACTTTATTTCCCTTTTTATAAATCGGTCTTATTATTTGTACTTTTAGCATGTCTGGCCATATTTCTTTTTCAATCATTGTATTTATCAATTTGCATATTGCTTTTGCTGTGTTATGTTTAGATTGTTTTATATGTTCTGTTTGTATTTTATCTAGTCCTGTTGCTTTTGTATTTTTTAGTTCATTTATTATATTTATTATTTCAACCTCATTTGCATCTTCAATATACATTGTATTTTTAACTGCCTTTAAGTATTTCTTTCTCTTGTTTTTTATCTATCTACAGTAGGAACCTTTTATATATTCTTCATGTTCATTTTTAAAACTTTTTTTTCAATTTGTCCTTTTCTTACAGAAACTATTATTAAAATCATTTGATAATTTAACAAAATCCATGTCTTTAAATGTTTTGCTAGCCCTTCATCAATGTTCTCTTTTTTCTTTTTACTTGTTACATCATTTATAACTTCCCAAATTGATTTATTGTTAAGTTGCAAATTTCTTAATTTCTCCTTATAATAATTTTGTTTACATTCTTTGATTTTTGAGTTTATTTCCTTTTTCTCTCTCTTGTATCTGTTTATCGTCTCTTCGTCTATGTCTTGTGATTTCCTTATTTTGTTCCACAATTTATTTTTATTCTTTCAACTAAATCATGTGTTATCCATTCTTTTCTCTTTTTTT
>JAHWFP010075080.1:0-21453 GCA_023313725.1 Lithobius niger
GCTGGACATTTCGTGCTCACGCAACTACGAAAACATTTATCAAAAACTGCAATGTTTTATGCAGCTTCGAGCAACATTTATTACGTGTAGAAATTATTAACCTATGCCATCCTTTAAATAAATTTTAAGTTTTTAAAAATCTATTCAACTACTTTCTTGGCAAGAGTTAGACGTAGTTACAGTTTCGCACTCAATTTGATTAGGCCTGTACAAAGTGCTGCGTCTGAGTTTGTGGAGATTCGAATTTGGTCTTAAACACGCAAGTGATATATGAGGTCACAATAAGGCGTGCACCTTGCATGCATTCACGGTGGGTATATCCAGTTGAGGTCTAAACTAGACCCGGAGTAGCTTAACTCTGGAGCTAACTAACCCTCGACCTCTGAGTTAGTGGAGTGGAGAAAAAAGTTGGTGATATCCACCTTGGACTAAGTTAGGATTTTGTTAGCTCTTTACTCTTTAGACCTCGACCTTCAGGCTAAGTTAGCCCTCGATGTATTTGGTGATTTTCACCGTCGTGTTAAGTTGAGGTTTTGTTAGTCTTCACTCTGATTGGTTGATTTCTTCCTCTGACGTCACAAACACTCCTGATCAGTCAAATCCATATAAAATTGCTCCGAACTGAATGAACTGTTTTGTGAGGGATAAATATTGAGTTCTGGAGTCGATGGATGCAGTAAAGTAATCTGACGCGTTTCTTATCCACCTTAGGGTGTTGACCTTTAATTAAAACCAATTTCTGCATTTAAATCTTGATAATTTGTCGAATAAATTACAACTTTTCGTCCTCAAAACCGGGGCCATTACCAAGAAAAAAAATAAAAACAAACATAAATCTTTATCAATCAGTTCAAGAAGTAATTCCGTACTAAGGGAGTTCTGTAACGCCCTTAATGTTTGGGGGTTATAAAAAAGTGGGAGAGAGCCCCTTCGTAAGAAATTACTTAGTGAAAAGAATCACCTTGTTAGCAAAACTTGAGTGCACTTCAAAGCTGACTTAAAATAGCCTCTCCCCCCCCCCCCCACACACACACCATCAATAAGTTTAAGTACTTCAAGTTTACAGATAGATTTACTAAAGGCATTATGTGTATCATACCCTGCAACCAGCCTGGATGGCCAGCCACTTATATAGGGTAACGTAAACGAGATTTCCAGGCGCCTTGCTCCACATTAAATCAAACTTTAAATTACAGATAAAAAAAAAAACAGACAACTCGCTGGTTTGACATTTCCTAAAACTCAAGAATGACAAGACATGAAGAAAAGTATTCCTCAAACTAAAATTTTATTTAAAATGCCAAACACAAAAACAAGGATTAACTTTGAAACCTTGCATCCATTTAAACTAACAACCATTCACAACCACCTCATTCCAAGAGCCAGTCATTTTCAAGATCACATTAAATTATACGAGGAAGCTAAAATCACAATCTTTTCACTTATGAGATTGGAGGGACTCGTTATTAAAAGCTCACTTCAGCTGCCCAATTCTCATTCAATGTGAAATCGCGAGATGAATTGTTCTTTGGTGACAGCTTTACTTTCGGGAATTGTGCTGGCTGTATTAATTTTTAAGCTTTACATTTATAGCGTGCTCACCTTACATCCTTATGACTAACAAGGTTCATATTTTTACATATTAGAGTTAGTGTGCAGAATTTCTGCTTTATACACACGCTATACATTTAGTTGTCTGTGTATTGATCACGTTTTAAACTTTTTTTTCACTTCTAACAGTCCCGATCTCAGACAAAACGTTCTGATTTTGATTCCCGTGCACTTCATGGCTTTATTTACTCAATTACTACTTGAAGAATATGAACTTTTTTTTTATCGTTCATTCTTTGATCACATTTCTGGTTTTTATTCTGCTGTGTTGTATGTTATTTCTGGCGGAGTGCTATGATTCAATAAAGGTGTCATCATGTATCTTGTACAAGCATAGCCACTGTCTGCCACCAGTACACCTCACAAATCCCCGCTGTCAGCCCTTTTGCCAGAGTGCAATTATAATTGTGGAATCACATGTTGGTCCAGACCCTCATGATATCACGCTCAAACTTTTGGTTTCAGCATCGGAAATTAGATGCACATTGAAAACCATTGCTTTCTGTTTCTGAAAGTTTCGGCTTTTGTCTTGCGGCTTGAGTCTAATTAAGTCCCAACTGTGCTGGGAAAACGAGCTATTTCGTTAAACTTCTGCTCGACTGAAAGGAGTTCATCATTTCAGCTGGAAAATTCACATATTGTGGTCGTAAACACGCCATTACTCTTACAAAACGATGGAATATTTTTACAGCTGTGGTTCAATATATAGTTATTAAATCATCTCCAATATCTTTGAAATGTTCCGACCCTCAAAATATGAAGGGCATACAACATGGCCAGTTCAGGAGTAACAGCCATATTTTTGTCCGTTTGGTGTTGCAGACGACGATTTACTAAATTCAGTGTTTCAATATTCTTTCATAACGTCATGTCGTGGTCTGACTACATGCCGGACTGGAACTGCATCTACATTCATTGGTCAACAATCACCAGACCAAATACTGGTATAGGAAAAGCTGCTAAGTTTCCAAGAAGTGTCGGCTTTTGAAGGTAGTGATATCCTTTAACCAGGAAAAGGCCGCCAAAGTTAACCCTATTAGACAAGTTAATCGCACCGAATAATATTTTGAACATGAAATGAAAACTAGAAGATTGCTGCGGCGAGTAGCAATGTTCTAGTTTTCATTTAATGTCCAAAATATTATTCGGTACGATTAACTTGGCTAATAGTATTAACCGTGCAGCCTTTCCCTGGTTGAATGATATCACTCTACACTTTTTAGAAACTTGGCGGCTTCTCTTATAACAGTTTTGGTCTTGGGTGGATATTACAGCTTTCATAGGACAGTGAACGTATAAAAGATCACACGTCTTATCTACATCTTTACTTTTTTTTTCATGCAAAAACTTTTTGTCTATAAAGTTTCACATTGATAAGTTTCACGTTTGATGTTTCCCAATCTGGAACAAAACTAGTCACTATTTTCGAAACTCTTTTGTTAATGTTCCAAGCCACGGCTTCGCTTTCAAAACAGTGTTTTCACTTTGCAGTCTTTGACAAACCTCACTAGCCCTCAACTTTGTAAAAGCTGTAAACTCGTTATTCCCGAGTTTTAACAACACATTAACAGGGCTAATTTAGCCTGAAGGTCGAGGTCTAAGGAGTAAAGAGCTAACAAAACGCCAACTTAGTCCAACATGGATAACACCAACTTTTTTCTCCAGTCCACTTACTCCCAGGTCGAGGGTTAGTTAGATCCAGGGTTAAGCTAGTCCAGGGCTAGTTTAGACCTCAACTGGATATCCCCACCGTAACAGTGAGGATATCCAGTTGAGGTTTAAATTTAATCGTTGGGTTAAGCTCCGGAATACGGGAAAATGGTGATATCCATTACGAAATAAGTTGAGAACTAAGCAAAATTTAGCCAGTAGGTCGAGGACCAACTTAATACTGAGTAGTTAGCCCCGAGGTATAAACAGTGGTGATATCCTTCCAGGATTAGCATTATTCCTGAGCTTTAACAGCATTTTAACAGAAGTATATCGAGGGCTAATTTAGCCTAAAGGTCGAGGGCTAAGGAGTAAGGAGCTAACAAAACCCCAACTTAGTCCAAGGTAGTCATCAACTTTTTTCTCCAGTCCACTATCTCCCAGGTCGACGGTTAGTTAGCTCCAGGGTTAAGCTACTCCGGGACTAGTTTAACCTCAACTGGATATCCCCACCGTAAGACAGGTTTTTACGATTTCTCAACGATGTCGTTTAGCCAAGCAGAATGAACCAATCTGACCTATCGTTTTCTAATGTAAAAACTGTAAATTCACATCAGTACGGCAGTAAAGTTTCACGTGGACTAAACAGTAGGCTACAGGAACACTGCGGTATACGAAACATTACAGGAAAGTTTATTTGTGTTCCTTTGCTGTTTTGACTTCAGATCGGTTAAACCTAAACTTAAACATCAAACGAGTCTGTTTGTTTTTTCATATTCTTAGTTTTGAAGTTAAATTATGCCCAGTTTTTTTTATTCTGTAGAACTACAGCATGTTTACGTGGTTTCTGAGAATATGAACGACGCAATGTTAAAATTACATTTTAAACCAGTGAAATTATTATTTCTGTCTGTTTTTGCCTTTTGAACCATCGCAGTATGCGAACCACTGCAGTAGTAGAAAGCGCTTGAAGTTCATCAAGACATTTGCTTCCCCCCCCCCCCCCGAGTGAGGAGATTTTTCGTGTATCATGTGAGAAAATACCGAAAGTTTTTTCTCACTCCACCATAGTGTAGTATACTACAACTTGAGTGCACCCACACTCGGAAAAACATGGACCTACTTTGGGCTTTCAGATCCTGGTCAAAAACTAGACTTCAGACCCCGACCCTGACGACGTTTCAGTATCGATGCTTTCGGTGCACGGGTCCACGCTTTAGAGAGACGTTTTGACGCCTGCAGCGCTGATAAACCGTTGCGAGATAAATGAAAAGCAGGAGGAGTGGAGGGAAAAAAGGTGCAACGACAGCGCCGAAAATGTTGTAGTAAGAGAAACGTTCATTAAAGCCCGGAGCCTGACCGTGATGTCGGGATTCAGTGCAAACCTTGAAGACGAATGTCTGGTTTTTTCTTTTTATTTACTTTTTTTTTTAAAGTCGGGGCCCAGATTTAACGTTTTTTTGTCAACGTTCATATTCAATAAATGTTATTCAAAAATACTGCAAAATACAGAAGGAACCTCCCCACTTGATTACACATGAGGGAGCGTATCTGTTTAGGAAATTTGGTTATCTTCTTCTTGATTAGGTGCCTAGATGGTTATCTTATTTTGGTTTTCGTTCGTGCCAGTCTCAGCAATCTCATGGAATCTCGGGTAGTCTCGTTCGTCCTCGCTTATGCAAGTTCTTCTCTGGAAAGTTATTTGTACTCCTCAGCTGTTGTCTAACGCCAAGTAGACTTCTCTGGTTTTGATGCTGTTAGGGGGGAATTTGTTCTATAGCTTTTCTTATGTATTTTGACCTACTGAATCCAAATCGTTTGTACCGGGTGATCTACATCAGCGTTTACCCAGAAATATCAACATGACGGCTAAAATGGTGCCCCGCGATTCTTTTCAAGCA
Source organism: Lithobius niger (assembly GCA_023313725.1). NCBI lineage: Eukaryota > Metazoa > Arthropoda > Chilopoda > Lithobiomorpha > Lithobiidae > Lithobius > Lithobius niger. The sequence continues at coordinate 5,163 of JAHWFP010075080.1, forward strand.
ACAAGTTTGATTCTGTAGCATATTTATCCAGCAAACCAGTGCCATTTTCTAGACCTGTACTGCTACATATGTAGGACAATCTCTTCAAAAACTTAAAGAACGCGTGGCATCCCACAAATCAAACTTCAAATTAAAAGTCCAATCAAATTCATTAGTACAACACTGCCTAGCAGCAGGCAAGACACCTGACAAACACGCAACTGCATGGCCATCCCCCCGCCTTGGACAAGGTTCAAATCTTGTTACAAGAAAAACACACTAGAGCACGTATTAATCTTGAAACGCTTGTCATCCACACGCATAAACCACCTGTTCATAACCACTTAGTGCCAGATAATAAATATCTAAAAGAATATTTTCCTGTAATTAAAACACTTAAGCTCGACACTTTTTCCAGGCACACTGTGCAACCCCCATAGCGCCAACGAATGGATCAAATCTGAAACACGTGACCCGATTTGCATACACCTTGCCATTCGACTTGATTTCCCCAAGACGAAGGTTGGGTGGTGCATTTCGGCTGCCATCTCTGCGTCTTCTGAGAGGGAAATTGGTGGTTTTATCCTTTCAAATTGATGGTATTGTACCCTTTTATTTTATTTTATTTTTATTTTTATTGTGGTAATGCTTTTACATAGGATGACTTAATGGCATTTGCCATGCTATAATTTTATTATGCATACCTGATGACGTTGTTCGTGTTTTTATCTTGTAGCACTGCTTGGTTTTTACTTTAATAATCTGTCACCGTGCTTTTTTACTCCTTTTCTAGTTATTTCAACCAATACAGCTGCTAGCACGTAAGACTGCATGTATTCAGTGTTGGTTCCCCAAAACTCAAGGATGGAATCCTAAATGGCTTCTGCAAACACACAATAAGGTATAATTTGGCTCTCAATGCTCATAGAGCCACCGTACCAACAAATTTATTAAAAATTCTACAATTAATAAATTTACAATGAATTAATTCACAAAAATAAAAATTAATTAACTAGTCAGTTAACTAGTTAGATAGTTAATTAGTTAACTCGTTGGCTATAGGTTAGTTAAATAGCTAGTTAGCAGTTGCTAGTTGTTTAGTCAGTTAACTATCTAGCTAATTGACTAATAAGTTGATTAAGAAAACATTTGTTAATAAATATTAAAACAGTTAACCAATTAATTAAGAAATAAATTAACAAATTAAAAAAAAAAAAACACTTTATTACATGTTAGCAAAAGCCATTTTGGGCGCCATCCTTGATTTTTGACGAACCAACCCTACAGTAATTATAGGCAGTCTTACGCACTAGAATCTGTATTGTTTGAAATAACTAGAAAATGGCACTGGTTTGGTGGTTATATATGCTACAAAAGCAAAATTATTGCTCGAAAAGGATCGCGGGACATCATTTTGGGCACCATCTTTGATTTCTGGGTATACGCTAACGTAGATCACCAAAATACAGGAAAATTTGGATTCAGCAGGTGAAACAGGCAGGTCAGCGGGTTGAAAATACATCAGAAAAACTACAGCTAACAAAGTTTCCCATAATAGCCACAAAATCAGAGAAATCTACCTTTCTACCTGTGTATACTAATAACGAATGGAGTAATTACCACACTTGATTTGATCTACGCGTATAACTATTCCAGGGTTTTCCTATTGCTTATTATTGTCTTCTTTGTTTCAGGACCGCCGATGAACATGACATCTGTATTTCTGTACGCGAGTCTAATATTAGTGAGCCTCTGTTTCACAATCGTTACTTCTGATCGAATCTTAATGTTAACGATTTTCGCTTCTCGGAGTCACAAGCATCTCTTCACCCCATTGGCCGAGGCTCTCGCTGAAAAGGGACATGACGTCACGCTTGTGTCGTGGATCAAGCCGAGCCGGACAGTGCCTAACTTAACAGAGATAGTATGGCCAGAGTTTGAAGAATATTTCAATCAACAGATACCGTATTTACTGATGTTGCGGAACAGTAATTTCAAGTTAGAAGCTGCGCGTGGCTTTGGAACTGTCGCCCACAAAATGTGTCCAAAATTCTTTGAAAAGGAAACCGTCCAATCGTGGGCCCGTGATCGACCGTTTGACGTTGTCATCCTGGACGGAGTACTCAATGAATGCTTGTTTCCGGTAGTAGGCCTGTTTGCTAAATCGGTGATGTTCTTAAATACAGCTAACTTGTTTCCTTGGCTGTCTCGGGGAGTCAGCAATCCTATGCCATTTGCGTATGTTCCTTTTCTGTTCCTTCGTTTTCCAACGCATATGACGTTTATGCAGAGAGTCTATAATACATACGCTTATGTGTCGTTTTACCTGATGGAAGACTGGCTAGCTGCTCCTGATCTTGATAAAATGGCCAAAGAATATTTTCCTCAAGCTAGTTCCACGTACGAAATCAAGAAAAACGTATCCGCCATTTTGGTGAATGCAGACCCAGTCTTCAGTCCCCCCCGTCCAACTGTACCGGCTGTTGTTGAAGTTGGTGGATTACACTGCAAGCCTGCTAAGCCATTACCAAAAGTAAGTATATTCATGAGTTGCATGAGTCTTTCCGACTCAGTTATTAACTATAAATGTTAATTGCAAACAAGGAAGAATTTCTTGCTTTTATAGACTAACAAAAAAAATTGCAACGCAGGCGCCATTGCATTGGAAGGCGGACGGCCAATTTGTATAACTTTAGGTCTCCTATACCACGAGTGTATAGGGTTGGGGAGGAGAATTTGTGATTGAGACCCCTTCTGAAACGTCTTAGATTCGTTTATGTTAGTTCCGTCTACGTTTATAGAGGGCGCCATGGGTTTTATGTGGGAATTTCTACTCTGTTTTCAGCCTAAAATTAAACGTAACTAAACGAACCTATAGTATTTAATTATTATTTAGTTTAGCTTAGTTGTAATTTAGTTTACTTCGGATCTGGGCTTAAAAATGAACAAAAATTACCAGATGGATGAGTGGCGCCCTCTGAAAACTCGGACGGAACTAATAGGAGAATCTAACACGTTTCAATCGGGACGTTTTAGAGTTACAAATTCTTCTCCCCAATCCTATAAATTCTTGCGTATACATAGTAACTGAATAACTTAAGTGATCAAAAACAACTGTAAGGGGTTGGGCAGTGTGCCATCACAAACCGCTGCATTTGTTTGTTTGATTGAAAGGCAATACTGCCTGAATTTTCCAAAAGTGCTGCCAACACTGTCTCCAAAGAAAGGACTGTATATTTCATTGGTGCTGGAGAGTTTTAAAGGCTGAATCAAGGAACAAATATTGGTAAAACAAATACAGTAATCCTAACATAGTAATATCTCACTTCTACTGATATGAAGTTGGACAGTGCAGTTTAGAATAATGTTAGTAAGGCGTTCTACTGCTTCTAGAAACCATCAAGAGGTAAACGATACAGTAATTCAAAGTAGTATGACAGCCGACTACCTCACTGACTTCACCATACAAAATTACACCACTCATGATTCTATGTCTTTTCCTTGCGATTGCAGGAAATGGAATACCTTTTCAGACTCCGAATTTTCCAATTCGTTGTGAAACTCGGAAATTGATTAAGGAAATCCCGCAGGAAAGATACCGTTAAAATCAAGTACCAAAACTAAAACCAAAACCACATCATGAAAACTGTTGAATGTTCACTCAAGAAACTGACCATTATGAAACGCCACGTGCCGACCACTAAATGTCGTTCGTACGCACGAACTTGGTGAAAACTTGTAGTTTCCTACAGCAAATGTTGCTACCTTATGACACCGTGTTCGTTCGATAAATGGCGCGAATTAAAATGCAACTGAATCGGCTGACAAACACTGCAAAATTATTTAATTGATGATCGATGATGGTTTTCAAGATTAATGCAGTAAAACCATTTTAAATATGCCTACACGTCACGCAGCTGAATAACATAAGCAAGTGACCTAAAAGTAACTGAGCATTTTAAGTTAGTGCCATGCAGCCAGCCAACTGTCACTTGTTTACCTTCCTAATCACACGCTGAAATAAAGTTTATTAGTTTAATTTTGAATCATTCTTTATAATTTCGCGAAAGACTTACTGTAAAAGTCTTGTTGTAAACAATGATTTTTCCTTGTTGAGATCTTTCGTCAAAGTTGACTGTTAATTTGTACCGAGTTCTACTGTTTAAATCTTATTTTCAAATTATGAAATTACATTTTTGCAACTTCCAAAATAGTGGCAATTGGCAGCATAATTTATCAAATTCTTATCATTTGAGTCTCAAGTGAGCTGGCATGGACTGTTTAGTAGGGAATGGATATGACCAAGTCAGCAACCATGATGAAGTAGCATGTAGCATGAAGCATCACGTGAGTTCGTCAAGAATTAAGAAATAAAACAAAATTATTTTGGGCGTATTTACGTTATATTCAAATGTCCTAAATAGAAAGTCGTTTCAGTGGTAACTGCTTTTACTGCGCGAGACTGTGAAAATTTTCAAGTCGTGTTACGTTTACATATTCGCTGCTTTATGTAATATTATTTGTACTGCTTTGGTATAAGCCCTACGCATTTATAAACTCGGGTAGATTCTACCATAATATTTGCATAGAGTTAATGAGACAATAAAAGCACTAAAAGTAGTCGACGTTTAAAAATTCCAGTAAGTGCATATTTATACAGTACATCCCGTTGTCAAGAAAAAAAATTGTATAACGTAAGCTACAAGTCACAAGATACACTTAAACGGTTTTCCATTTTAAAGAAAAGCAAGCCGGAGTAGAAAAAATTAAAAAGTTAAAAAGATAAAAGTGAAGCCCAGTCAGCTCAAAAGCTGAGTCTGGAACGACCTCTCCCTATGGTTCGTGGAGCAGAGGGGGGGGGGGCCTATTTATGTGAAATGGACTTGGCGGGAAAAATGTGCAATTCCAAATTTATGAAGAATTGGTACATATTCCCAAATCATTTGATGCCTAATAATAAACAGTTTTCGGAATATGTACCAATCCTTCACAAATTTTGAATTGAAAATTTTTCCCGGCAGGGCCATCCAACATCAATAGGCTATCATCAGTTTAGTTCACTTTCCGAGAGTGAGGCACCTACGAAGACACAAAAAAAGATGGCTTTATTAAAATGTTCGGTTCTTTGCCTTTGAACCTTGGTCACTAAACACATGTTAAACAGACACATAAAACTGCCTGCAGTAGGCACACCCTACCATCTTTTTTTTATTTATTTTTATTTTATTTTTTGTTTTTAAAATACTTGCTTTTAAACCTTGGTCACTAAACCTAGAAGAATACACAAATTACACAAATGCCAAAACAGTTTGAAACGTTTTTAAAAAGCCAGCAAGTGCACATGTATACAGTATACTGTATACATGTGCACTTGCTGGCTTTTTAAAAACGTTAACTACTTTTAGTGCTTTTATTCTGTCAAAACAGTTTGAAACTACCCTTAGGCCTAACCTTCATACTTACACATGTTCCTACCGCTTGGCCACATTGGCCCAGGTATACCCCTCTACAATACACGCATTTAATGGCGTAAACAACATCTCTCATCTCGTCCATCCCCATTCAATTCATTCCACGAATCACGTCTTCTCTGCGTCGTTGGGGAGAGGTCATCTCAGACTCAGCTTTTGCGCTGACTGGGACTCAATTTTAATCTTTTTAACTTTTTAACTTTTTCGTGCTGCGGCTTGCTTCTTTAAAATGGGAAACCATTTAAGCGTATCATGTAATTTGTAGCTTATGCTATAAAATATATATTTTGTTGCTTGACAACGGGGTGGAAACCCCGAAACGTCGCATTTTACTGTATAAATGTGCATTTGCTGGCTTTTTTAAACGTTGGATATATAGCTAACACGATCAAGACCGTCTCGGCAACAAGTGACAAGAACGAGTTCGAAGGTGAAAATCCTACGTCAAATATCTTATTAGTGGGCGTCAAAAATCTAGGTAGAGCACTGGCAGGGCCGGCTCAAGACAACTTGGGGCCCTACGCGGACTCAATAACTGGGGCCCCCAGGTTCATAAGTACAGCATTAAAAGCATTCCCCCCCCCCGATCTTTTCATTCGTGTCTAATTAAAATCATTAAACACTCATTTTTTATATGGTCGGGGCCAATATCCATTTTACTTTTTGTCTTTCTTACAAAAAACAATGTAAAACAATGTAAACAGTAAATAAAGTTGCAAAAGAAGACTAAATACAGTCTAAAAACATACCTCCAAAAGGTATGTAAAAGGTAAAAGGTAAAAGGTAAAAGTAAAAGAAACAAGGTAGAGAAAGGGAAAAAATGGGGGAGGGGGGGGGGCGATATCCATTTCACCGATTCGCGTTTCTTATTTCCATCAACGCAAGTACCATTAGTTTCGGTTTCGGTTCGCGTAACGCTTCGACCAATTAACCCACATCATTCCCTAAGTTTCAAAGCAATAACACAGATTCTCACCCGGTTTTCTCTTTAAATTGACGGAATAATAGTATAAAGGATTCTCAATCCATAATCTGCCTTTCGTTATAGTAGATGAATGCTCACCTCCCACGCGGGGCCCCTTTAATTCGGGGGCCCTACGCGGCCGCGTTGCTCGCGTGCCCCTTGAGCCGGCTCTGAGCACTGGCAGAAACAACACAAGAGAAGAAGCAAAACCGTTCTCTATGGAACACGAAATGTTCGGATTCAATTCTTTGTTGCAAACCCGAGTCACAGTATTTGCACTCAGTGGTATGTGGAGAAAAAGCTGCTTGATGTAATCAATACATTTTTTTTTTGTCGCGATTCCTTTATTTCTCCTTCAGTGTGTTAGTGGGTAAAGACATTTTTCTAGAAAGAAATAATTAGAACAATCAGAGCGCAAGGACTGAGCGACCAAAGCAAACTGTAATAACTTTTATTCAGAGTCGAGTTTTAGCTCTAACTCGTACACTCTATTCTCTAAATCGTAGAATCTGCAACGTCAGGCTTGTATGTTATGTTATGTTATGTTATGTCCAGAATTCTTTACTACTTTCTTTCTTCTTTACATTAGGATTTAGAGTCCATAGCAGAAAACTCTGGAGAGAATGGCTTCATCATTTACAGTTTAGGAAGCATTCATGATGGAAATCTGATTGATAGTGACGAATTCAAGCTCTTCATTTCTGTCTTCAAGCGGCTGAACCAAACTGTCATTTGGAAATATGAAGATATTGTGCCAGATTTGCCTTCTAATGTGAAGATCGTCAAGTGGATTCCATTGCAGGATATGTTAGGTAAGCAATTCTACTAGATATAAAACAAATATACGAAAATAAGAAATACCGTTTTAACGGCAATCATATGATTTTTACTTGTATACTGCACTAATAAACCTTTTTTTTTTTAATTGTTCTAAATTCAATATGAACAATTGCAATCCGTTGCTTAACGTATTTTGTAATTTTTTAAATCTATTTCTGGTACTTTTTCTAGCTACGAAACTCGGAAACCAGCAAACTTTAAATATTAATCACGTAGGTCTAATACTGTCCTACATTACAGAATCTAGAACTTGGCAACATTATTTTGCTTCGTCTAAACATTTAATGGTCAACATTTTGTGGCCATCTAGCACACATTTTTATTCAAAACATCGTAAAAATTTAGTTTACTTATGTCTGGCCTATTATAGCTTTAAAATTATCATGTCGCCAAGTATAGATGCAATTGTTAGGAACTGTATGCACCTAACGGCCATTAAAAACATATAAGATGTTATATTTTTATAGTTGTGTCATCGAATGTTTTTTCCGTTTAGATAATACAATTAAAAACATTGGCATACAAGTATAGAACGAAAACCCAAAAATTCCTTGCTCAATTAATACAACCCTATTCCTGTTACCTTGGACGTCGTTATTTTAAGAGTAAGGGCCGAAACCCTGCTTCTTGGTCATATTGACACGGTCAGTGGAGTCTTAAACAGTCGGTCATATTTTAGAATTTTTTTTTAATCATGTTAACACCTAGAACATTTGGTCGGTGTAGTAACAATGCTGCACTTAAAGCTTTTATTTTTACTTTTTCTATCATGACTATACAAAGAAGTTTTTTTTCCCCCAAAATACGGAAAATTTAGGACCAACTGTTTCTCATTCAGCATTGGATTTTGGATCCAGAAAAGTGGTCCCTTCCCTATTTATTGTTAAGGAAAAAATAAGAAATATTTCAACGTCAAAAATGGAGACAGCCTTGTGCATTCACGACAATATTATTTTTTCTGCAGGTCATCCTTGTTGCCGTGCTTTTATCACTCACAGCGGCCTCCTTAGTTTACAAGAGGCTATCTATCATGGCGTTCCAATGGTCAGCTTACCGCTGTTTGTAGACCAACCAGGCAATGTGGCTGTAGCCGAAGAGTTGGGAATAGCTGTTGGCCTTGATTGGGATACCATTAACGAAGAGCTTCTTTATTCTGCTATTATTAAAGCAGTGTATGATAAAAGGTGAGAGGAACTAGACGATAAAACATTTTGTTGGGGCAAAACCATGATAGATGCATGGAATTGTAAATGTAAATTTGGAATTGTAAATAGAATTGTAAATGTATGGAATTGTCTGCCATCTGTGGTCGTTTTAGCTCATACCAATTTCTGTTTTCGACGTTGGCTGTATCAGGTTGACCAGTCGTGTTTTCTCTCTCCTAATTTCCTTAGTGGGGTGGGGGAGGGGGGTAACATTTGGCTGCGAGTAGTGGCCCAAAAGGGTTCTTCGTATTCCAGTTGTTTTTTGCAAAAAATCTTGTATTATATTGATTAGATAAAAAAAAAAAAAAAAAACCTTCAGCTCCTAGCGCAGATTCTTCTGAAAGTTTAAAGCAGAGATGGATGGGTCATGAGGCAACATCATGACCCGGAGATCTGGTTTGACCTATTGATCCGGAATGCCACATTGACCCTAAGTGATTCCAACCTTATTTAACTAAATTATAATTTAGTGCATAAATTAGAGAAAATAAAAACGCTGTTTTATTAGTATTATATTGTTTGTCACCTTATTTATACATTGTGAATACATTGTTTATATTATTATTATTGCATATAAATCCCAATACACAAATATAAAATTTCTTAAAGTGCACCCATTTGGTTATAAAGTACATCATTTTGATTCTTGAATTTTCCGTTATGGTAAAAACCCTAAAACCCTTAAAAACCCTAAAACCCTTAAAAACCGTAAAAACCTAAAAACCCTATGGTAAAACCCTGGTATGGTAAAACCCTATGGTAAACCCTAGAACCCTTAAAAACCCTAAAACCCTAAAAACTCTAAAAATCCTATGGTAAAACCTAAAACCCCTAAAACCTTAAAACCCTAAAACCCTTTAAAATATCCGTTACGATTCAAAACTGTAATCCTTTGTATTACAGGTTTGGTAAAATGACCTAAACGTTCTAGTTAATGGTTTTTATCTATTTATCTTTCGTATTCTAGGCCTAAACTGGAATTACTTTTTTTGCAAATAAACCATTAAATATTTTTATTTTAAATAACAATTTCATGACTCATTGCTTCTAATGGGTTAATCAGAAAGTGGCTCAATCTGGATCAATGTGTCAAGCCAGCTCTCTGTCTCACTCCAGCTCTGTGGGTCAATCCAGAACAGTAGTTCAATATGGCTGATTGGTCATGGGGTTCACTGGTCCGTGGGTCACCAAAGAAATGACTCAGTCCATGTCAGGTTAAGACACCTGAAGCTATGTGGTATCGGAGTTTCATGGTCTTCATGCTTGACAGACAATAATGACCTTTGGTTTTCATCAATCCTTCATCATGTTTTCTGTTCATAACGTGGTAATGGATTGATGAAGGATAGAGGTTAAGTGGCAGCCAGGTCCTAAGACCTGAAACATACCATAGTACCGGAAACGGAAACATGTTCTGGTCTTTAGATCCGGCAGGGATTTAAACTACTCAACCATTACCTGTCCACCAGATTTTAAATAGAAAACATGTTGGTGGATCGATGAAAGGTGAGGATTAAGTTGTTGTGAGGTCTAAAGCCTGTAAAACTCACCAGTTCTGGTGCTGCTACTGCCATCCTCTTCTGATCTTCAAGCCTGGCAGTCATTTAACCCTTCAATTCATCATCATGTTAAAACCCGATGAAGGATTGGCGAAGAAAGAGGGGAACATGCTTACCTGGCCTGAACATTGTAAAATTACGGTTTTGATAATGCCAACCTCTAGAGGTCTTTGGCCCGATAGTCACTTCCTTCTCATCCTTTATCATCACGTTTGAAACAATACAAAGTCGACAGTTGATGAACTATTAAGAACCCAGATGCATTCAACAAGTTGGAAAGGTCGTTTTACTTTCGTTTTACTTTTACCCTAGATATTTATCTCCTGGAAACAAATTTCCAGGAGATAAAAATCGAGGGTCGATGAAGGTTTTCAGGGATTAGCCTTAGAATGCCGTAGACTTCTGGCTACTCACTTGGAAGGGTTTGTTATGAAAAGTCACTTTGTAAATGAGAGAACGTGGTGAAGTGATGACAGGTGCGTGCAATTCTGAAAAAAGATGGCATACAAGTCTTGACTGCGGTTATACAGAATAATTATTTTCGCTTAAAAATAACCAATTTGAAAACATCCAACCATGAAAATGCACGCAGTATAAGAAAACGTGGGACAAGGTGGCCTGGTGGTTAGCATGACCGTCTCATGTGCTAGAGGTATCGGGTTCGACTTCGGCCTCAGCCACCCCTTGCATTTACGGGAAGAGAATGGCCCTGTGATGTCTCGTGCTCATTTCGATTGTGGTATGTAAATGAACCTAGGAAGTTCCAATGGGATTTACCTAAAAAAAATTGTGTCTCTCTACTTCTGGCGCCATGGCTACGGCTGGGAGCACGCCAAAAAGTTACGCAGTATAAGAAGACAGTGTGATGTTACAGTCATACGTATTGACTTCATCAGACCATGTGTACATCGCCTAAGAGATTTACTATTAGGGCATACCATACTAATTAACTTGAGTGTTTCGACAGTTCAATGAGTACAGTATGTAAATAACAAATCACATTGGCTTAGTATGCAATATAGTTCTATGAGCTCGCTGGTTATAGCTGGAATGTAATCTTGTCTTGTATGGGTGTCTCGTATGGGAGTATTTTTTTGGGTGAATGTTTTCGAATTTTTTTGGGGTGAATGATTATTTTTAACCCAACCAGAATATAAATGTTATGAGTGTAACCATGACGAAGCCAAGTGTTTTTTTTTCTCCGAAAATTCGTTTTCTAACATTTTTTCTCAAACTGGGTCTTTTGCCACTTTTATCACTTCTCAAGGTAGCTTTCTTTTTACTTTTATATACTGTTAACTTTGGCATATGTTGGAGTAACCGTAAACCAATTTCATAATTGAACAAATTGAAATTTTCATGAAATATTTCACAAACGGTTTAACAACCTTAAATTGTTAAATTACACGATACCTGTGATTTCTACATCTTCTTAATGTACATCAAGCAGTGTCATATAACTCTCATACAAGTTAACATGTTGGCGGTAACATGTTGGCGGTAACAAGGCCACCAAGACTCTCAAATGTTATGCACATCTGATTGTTTACTACTGTTTTTCATTAATACTATGAAGAATTGGACAGGTTTAGAATTGGGGACTGGAGGAACTCCCTATACATACGCATGCAAGGGAGAGAATACGCATATACAGGGTGTAACAAAAGGTCATGTCCAAACTTAGGTGACTAATTCCTTAGGTCAAGCTAAGAATATAATTCACATAAACATTTGGCCAAAAACGTTTTATTCTTTGGTTATCGCATGAATAAAAAATTGCAACTCCGCCTCCAAAGCTCCGCCCACGCTCTGGCTATTGCAAAAACAAATCAGAATAGGAAGGTAGGGAATGAAGACAATGAACTGAAGGTAGAGAACAAACTGTTAAGAATCAAAATCAGACGAAAGGAAAAATATCTCTATTGCCAAATCCTGGAGGGGAAGCAACAATTGTTCGAAAACTTCGTTAGTCGGTGTTAATGTAGGACTGATAATACCATAGAGGTTTTAATGACGCGAACTACCCCCCACCTGCCTTATATTTTCTTTTTTTTTTCCGAAAAAAATTTGATGATTTTTTTTTTAACTTCGCAATTTTATTCGTATTTTACTGATATTAATGCCCTGTAGCTCTGTAGTTCCCTAAGCTCACCCCCCCCCCCCTTCTAAATACAGCACTGTCAACAAAGATGTTTTTCTTTTTAGTTTTGACCATTCATCATTCTTGGAATTAAAATCTCTGATGGTATTTGCCTACGCTAACACTAAACAACAAAACTTACTGCCCACCAACCACGATGAATAAATGTTTGATCAATAAAGATGTTTTCCTTTATTCCGAGTTTGAAACTCTTGACAGCATTCTTTCACTGCCTTCAGTAGTAGGAACGATTTCACCCTACCATGATTTTGCGTTTGCATACAGATGGAGCAGTTAGAATTTGGGTTCTTAATTCATGCGATAAACAAAGAATAGGACGTTTTTGGCCTAATGTTTATATGAATTATATTCTTAGTTTGACCTAAGGAATTAGTCACCTAAGTTTGGACACGACCTTTTGTTACACCCTGTATACACACGCGAGTTTAGCCAAACGACCCTAGAAAACCCCCCACTTGTGGTTTTCTAACAATTCCGTGTTCTAGGAAAAAATTACTTGCTACTATGGGCCACGTCTGGCCTTTCTAGTACCTAAAAGATTGCGAAATAAATGAGTCGCAGCCGACCAACTGGTGGCATCCCATTGGAGCACTACGTTTAATACCAATAAATGTCGGCTCTGGGAAATTATGCAAGCCCTAACAACTACGATAACAGCATGGGAGCTATTTGTTACCAATGAATCCCAATGTTTTAGATCGTGGCAGTTATGAACTTTCCCAACATTCAAGAGTTACCATGATGGTCTCGTATGCCACCCGAGAGGAAGAAATTGATTGGTATTAAACGTTATGCTCCAACGGTTGGGCACCACTTGGTCGGATGCGTCTCATTTATTTTAAAATCTTCACTTCTGTTATCACCAACATTTCTGCACCTAAAGATTGCTTAGTTAGCTAATAAAAATTATTCCCCCTGTTAATTCAAATATCACACTACTATAAGCCTAATTACATGAGGCACCATCTGACAGTGCTAACATACTACTACTGCACTGTCTAATGGTGGAAAATGTAGTCCAGGTATAACTCTTCCCCCAGGGCCTATCCAACGTGTGCTAATATAAACTTATATTTTGTACACCTTGTACCAGTTGTGGTAAAACCAACTGTCAGACTTGTGCCTCATTCTGTATTGGAGATTTTATGTATTTATTTTATCAAGCTTGAGCAATTCTTATTTTGTTTAGCGGACAAGTGACCAAGACAAGTGTTTTTTTTTTCTCTAAAAGTTCCTTTTGTAACCTTTTTTCTCAAACTAAGTCTTTTGGCGCTTTCATAACTTCTCAAGGTAGCTTTCTTTTTGCTTTTATATAACGTTAACTTTGGCTATGTTGGAGTTTCATAAACAAGTTTCATAACGATTCAACGAAATGGAAATTTCATGTAATATGTAACAAAAGGTTTAACAAACTTAAATTGTTAAATTTCACAACACTTGTGATTTCTACAACTTCTTAATGTACACGAAGTAGTGTCAAATTATTCTGTTACAAGTTTACAAGTTGGCATTAACATGGCCACCAAGGGCCTCCTGTGATTTCTTGTTATTTTTTTCTACTTTCAGATTGCGAGAAAACGTAAAGAAATACTCTCTCATATTCCGAGATCGTCCCCAACACCCATTAGAAAAGGCAGTATTTTGGACGGAATACGTATTGCGCCACCAGGGGGCAACACATCTCCGAACGAGTGCTAGTGACTTGAACTTCATCCAGTATTTCTTACTAGATGTTTTGGCACTTCTACTGGTCACAATTATTGGCATTTTATGGGTTTTTAAAATAATTGTTAAATCTCTGTTGAAAGCAAGACAACAGAAAATGCATACTGACTGAAATGATCTTGATATTTTAAATGTAGAAAAAAATTTTGTTCTTTAGTTTGCATCTTTTATTTTTATTTCAGTTTGCTCTCAATGAAATTAGATTAACAGTAAAGTAAATCTTGTAAATAAACAATTACTATTTTCCACTGTATGACTGCTTTAAAAGTACTCACTTTCGTTAGTTTATTCCGAGTCCCACACTAACGTTGAGCATTTTTCTTTTAATTAGTCCCTTCTGGGGATTCTTACCAGCTTTCACTTGATTTAGAGACGAGGACACTGCCTACTGGCTGTGCCTGCCCGCTTTGCTTGTGGTCCGCAGTGACCCCTCACAAAACTTGCAGTGTGGCTATGAAGTAAAATTTCCTCTTCTTGTGGTAGGACACGATTTTGTACTCCGGGACTGAGGAGATTAATTCGTTATCCCAGGCTTTGCATGGTTTACTTTTCTTTGTTCATAGTTAGAACACCAAATTGCTCCGTAATTTTACTGAATGAATCTTGCTATTTAGTTTGCTCAACTAAGATACATTTTAATTCGACAGTGTAAAACCTCCACTACCCTGTTCGCTCTCATCCAATTCCTCCAACTTTCGCACCACTTTCTCCAATTGATCCCCTGTGTTCCATTCTCCTCCTGACCACTCTCCATCTCATTCCTAGTATACAATATAAAAAGATTTAATTTCCAGCTAGCAATTTACATTTTGTTCTTGTTAACGTTAAAACAGAAAAACTGCATTACTATAACAATGTAATATTTTTCTGTCTTAAGATGACCAAGCCCAAAATGTAAACTACTGGTCGAAAAGAAATATCATGTACTGCGTGTCTCAGCTTGTCAGGAAGCTTCGAAATTTTAAACTACCCTCCTCGCAAACTGTCGCATTTTGGAAGCTGTCCCGTTTCCATTTGTTCTCCTGCTCCCAACTAACCTCCTAATACTGCTCTTTATGCCATTCCTCGAATTCCAGACCCAATTATCCATTTGTTCTTTGCTTTCCTAAATTCCTCATGACTGCTCCCGCTTATTCCTAATTTTCTTCTACTAGCTCATTTTCCTATTCCTTAAACTCCCAGATTCGATTTTCTAATAGCTTTTCTGCTTCGCCAGTATCTTATGATTCTATCTAAACTCCAACTTCTGTACAGCGTTTTCCAGTCATTTCTCTACCTCTTAAATCCTTTTCAGACCACCCATCATATTCCATTAATAACCGTGCCATTTGCTTCAATTACTTCTTACTCCCTAGTCCCATTCTAACCCTCTTGTATTCTGTCAGTCTGCCTCGTAGTAGTCTAGACGCTAAGGTCAAAAACCATGTAGTTCCGGAAAAAAATGTGAAACTTTAAGAATCTATTTTATAGATAAATTATAACATTTTTTGATTTGGTGCCCTACGACGTCACTTCCGGTTTAGTGTCATTTCCTTTTCTTTTCTTTCCTTTCCTTTTCTTTTTCTACAACTTTTTGACCACTTTTCCAATTGCTTCTCTATTTAGTTTGCTCTCCCTTCCTGACCACTCACTTGTCCTTTTCAGCAACTCCTGGACCCGTTTCTCTAGTTACTACTTTTCTTCCCTAAACCTCTCCTGACTTGCTGTCTGTCCCTTTCCTCCAACTTCTGCACCCTATCCTCAGTCACTCCTCTGCTTTCCTAATCCCTCCTGACCACTCCCCGTCTCTTTCCTTCCAACTTCTTCACCCATTTCTCCATTCACTCCTTTGCTTCCCCAGTCCTCTCCTTAGCAAATTTTTGGAACTCCTGGACCTATTTCTCCAGCTGCTATTCTACTCCCCAATCCTCACCCTGTTCTTCAATTTCCAAATTTCTCTCCAGTCACGCCCCTACTTCCTTAATATCCCTTGACCGTTCCATATCATGTTTCTCCAACTTAATGAACCACTTTTGCCAGTCGTTTCCGTCTTCCCAAACCCACATGACTGATGCCTTTCCCTTCTTCCTTCTCCCTGTCCTCTTTCTCCAATAGCTCCTGCTTCCAATTGCTATCCTCAGTGATATCCATCCAATGCCTCCAACACCTGGACCCTTTTCTCCTGTCAGTGTTTCTCCCAATACCCTCCTGACCACTCTCCCTCCTAGTCTCCAACTCCCGGTCTCCTTTCTCCATACTATGCCTCTAAGTAAGGTAGCCTATTTCTGCCACACCAGTGTACAAGAATTACCACGTCCTCAACTTGCTTCGCATCAAGCGCCAAAGCAATGCTACGTGCCGAAGAAGGAAGTTCGCACAAACAAAGAAATTTATCCCAAAAGTTTGCC
>JAHWFP010075081.1:0-11156 GCA_023313725.1 Lithobius niger
CGTGATCAACCAAAAACTAATTAGAAACATGAGTGCCTGCAGAAAAGTTGTTCACCGGCTAAGGTTGTAGAGTCATCTCTCACGAGTATATGTTTGCGTTAAATGTGGTAGTGGGACTAAGCAGGAAAAGGGGGGAATACAAGTCACTTTTTTACAGATCATCGTGTTGAAACGTTGAAAGGCTGGCCACATGGCGCGGCCATTTTTTCCCCTTTTCGTCCCCGTCACGGGGGTAACGAGCAAAGTAGAAAAAAAATGAATGATGGAAAAAAGAAAGGGGTGCAAAATTAAATGCCAAAAAAGAACGAATTTTCTGCCTAATTAATGAAGAGAGTGCTAAGTGTTACTTTTTTTGGGCGCGTTAGTCTGACACCACATACTTCGTTTTTTTACAAGTAAGTATTCAATGTCGAAGATGCAGAAGAAACAGAAATTTTCCACAGTGCTAATTAGAAACATGAGTTTCTTCAACAAACTTCATTAAGAGACGCGCCCTAATTATTTGTTACCTTAACAAAACGAGGACCCGAACAATTATTTAAACGGTGACTCGCACCTACAACAAAGGGGAAATTATTATTCGTCATTGATGGCTTTTGACATCACATTCAACTGCTGGGAATAAATAGTTCGTACATCAAATTGAAATTACTCCAAAAATACGCCTCTGTCCACTTCTATAACGGGAGTGGGGGGGGGGAGGGGTAGTAGAAATCGAGGCGAGTGGGGCGTAATATCCTTAGAAAAATACTTATTCGCGATTAACTTCAAAATATTTTTTTAATGAAAAATAATGTAAAAATGTAAGTTAATAATGTAACATGGGTAAAACAAAATAAACTTTCTTTATGAAACTTCTGCCCTCATACGACGTGCAAAGATTGTTTTGGTGAAGCTTCTGCCCTCATTCAACTTGCAAGGATTATTTTGGTGAAGCTTCTGCCCTCATTCAACGTGCAAGGATTATTTCGGTGAAGCTTCTGCTCTCATTCAACTTGCAAGGATTATTTTGGTGAAGCTTCTGCTCTCATTCAACTTTCATGGTTCGTGATGCTTGTCCCCTCATTCAACCTTGAAAGAATTCTTTGTGAAACTTCTCCCCTCAAAGGCTCATTCAACCTCGAAAGATTTTTTTCAGTGGTTACAAACCATTTATGTTGACTGTTTCTTTACGATTCGGTAGAGGCAAAATTTTTGAAGGTTCAGCTAACCTATTGGCTTACAGCAATCAATATTGCAATGTGTAACTAACGACACCTTCACTCCGTCACCTATTTCTGTGAGAGTCATTTACAGGACTTATTATACTAATAACTTAACTATATACAGTAGTTTTCACGACTGATTGTAAACCTCAGTTAATACAATAAGCAATAGAAACGAAGTTGCACTTAAGAGTGTAAATGTACTCTCATCGTATTATCTGATGCAGTCTGCAAAAGTGGGTATATTTACTTGCATCATAGCTTGGTGCTAGTGTTTGTCTGTCTGTATGTCAGACATACCGTTTAATTACGAACCACGCAATACTTCGTGATTAATAGAAGTTCAGGGGGAAGTCAACGCTTTTATTGCGGAAAGAATCCGACTAAATGACAAACCATCCATAGACTTTTCGTTAACAACACTATTAGCCTGCTTTGCTTTAATTGCACAATAAAACGAAGGAACCAAATTAAAATTGTATTTTAAACTCGGCTACTTCAACGGGCACGACAACCATTCAACAGAGAAAATTATTCAGTAAATCTGTCCGGACTAACCACATAACCAGTTCACACCTTGGATAATTTAGTCGTAAAAGTGGAACAAATATAGTTTTCCTTGGTTACGTTTGGAGTTTTGGGGAGGATTTGGACGCTTTTAATACTGCTACTATAAATTCTCTAAAATGTGATTACACAAAGCAGGTAACCTGCCTGTATGGAAAAGAAAGAGTAAAACTGTTGGTTAAATTTGATAGTGCAAGCTTTCTTTCAAGCGAATTGTTTACATTGATACATTGGGAATGTATCTAACAGCACCCACTGCAAATTCATTAAAATAAAAACTCAGCCTATAATCGCAGTATTTTACAGAAATGAAAACAGGAGCTTCACTCAGCCTTTCTGAGAATTCTGAACTACCATCACAGTCAAACCACATTCGGGAGGAGCATGGTTTGAATATGGTGTCAGTTAAGAATATTCAGTAAGGCTGAGCAAAAATTCATAATTTCCTCTCCGAGTTTTAATTTAATTGTAAATGCAGTGTAATTACAGTTTGATAAATCTTTTGAAAAGCAAGAGTACTTACTTCTTAGTGTTTTTAAAGAAATTTGTTGGAGCCTTAGTAATCTGAACTTTTTTAAAATAAGAAAAAAGTCAACCAAGTGGATAGGGAAACCTGGGTACAAAACCGAGGAATTTCCCATCACCGCAAGGGGCCGAGATAATACACAGAACAGGCCAGATTAGATCCCATAACCACTGAAGGAACGTGGTACTCTCTCACGCTACTCTAGGCAGCACAGATTGGCGTGGACTTTGCCAGGTTCCCCATTCCCGTCTTGAACCAGATTGGCTTCTTCAGGCTGCTATGCTGAGCTCTGCCACCGCGCAGTCAGTCACGATGACTGCTCAGTGAGTCACGGTGTTAATTATAGGCTGAGCTAAAATTAAGGAAACTTACCGTCACAATTGCAAGGGACTAAATCAATATCATTTTTAACCGAATTTAATTCGGTGCCGATACCTTACCACAAGTTTTACCGATCCAAACCGAGATGTCGATCAAGCAACTAATCGATTGCTGATACCTGTCGATTCACTGCCAGTTTTTAAAGAAATGAGAAAATAAGACTATTAGCTTAACTTTTAAAGGACCTTCCATTAATGTAAAACTGAATTGACGGTTTTGTTGTCTTTTGGTTGTTGTTCCTGGTTTTGTTGCCCTTCCAAGCCAAAACTGCTATGATGTTACTACGGTGCAGACGTCAATACCTCATTCAGCCCCTACATATTACTAAATACATATTCACGAATCGCAGAAAGTAAGCATTGGGTATGGAATATTGCATCTTCTCGGCAGGTTCGTTTGTACTGCTTCCCATAATGCATATGCCAGTTCCGAATGGATGTTATGCCTACCAAGAAAACAAGCTTCCACGAAGTTCATGACTCTCTAGCAATACCACTCGTCCTTCCTCCTGTCTTAATATTTGAAAACACAAACGCTAACGACCAAAGCCTTTTTTGCTAAGTGTGCTCCCCCAGTGAATAGGACGTTAAACGCACAAAGAGCCCGCTCGCGTTACACCCTCCTTCACTTAAAGGGTAACGTTGACTGCATTGTTTCGTAACCTCAGTGGGTGTTACCCTTTGCAGTGAAGGGTTAGGCCGTACTTCTCAGGTGGGCTGGGCCGTGACCGCACGGCGGAACCGAAGAGGCGCGAGATCCGACCGACGACAACGCCCCCCTCTATCCATTGCTGAAGCCAGCGACCCCGGCTCGTCTGACGAGAGAGAGCATTTGGAACGCTTTCAAGTCATTTGTTTTGCCGAGAAGCCGAGCTGGAGCCAACTTGGAGCGCAATCGTGACAGGGGTCATTATTGCTGCATGACTCGTGCTCCCTTCCCGCTGAAATATGCTCGCTCACTCGCTGGAGTAGACCATTCGCGAGAGTGGCCACAATCGCTGCAAATGGCCCAGTGACTTGCAACGATTGGGATAGGGACTAGAAGGAACGGACTGGCTATAGCTAGCTCGCTCTCTCTCGCTCTAAAGATGTGGCCAGCTCAACACACCCAGAAAGGCCAAGACTTCGAGTCCCAACTGGTGGAATCTTAATTTGGAAGAATGGGTTCTCAACAAAGAGACAGTAGTGCTTACTGTTACGTGGCTAAATATACTGTCCGCTTGAGTTTCATTAAAGAGCTTTAGGAGCTTTCAGTTTCAGGCGCTAAAATGTGATACTCTTTCATTATAGCTTTAGACGTATGTTTATGCCTTTATTACAGCTTCCGGTGTTAAATGTGCCTATTCTTAATAATTACAGTTTTAGGCATAAATCTGCTTAAATACTTTCATTACACCTTAACGTGTTGATGTGTTTACTGTTACACTGTGGCTTGAGGCATTACATGTATGTACTATTTTATTACGGCTTTCGGCATAAATGTACTTGGGTTCATTGTAGCTTAAGATATAGAATGTGCTATTTTTTGTTACTGCTTTAGGTGTCAAATGTGCTTATTTAATTACAGTTTAGACTTTAAAATGTGCTTATAATTTCATACAGCGTAGAATGATGAGTTTACTGTTTAATTATAGCTAATAGGCGTTAACGTGCTTACTCTTACATTACAGCTTTAGGTGTCAAATGTGCTTACTCTTTCATTACAGCTTTAAGTTTCAAATGTACTTACTATTTAATTACAGCTTTAGGTGCTAAAATGTGCTTACTCGTCAATTTCAGTTTTAGGCATAAACGTGTGTAGGCTGACATTACAGCTTACAGTGTTAAACATGCCTACTCTCATTAAACCTTTGGTGGTTTGCAATGCTGTCTACTCTCGGTAAACCTTACTCATTAATTAGATCTTTAGGGTATAAATATGCGTATGCTTTTCCTCTTCCTTTAGGTATTGAAGTGTGCTACTCTTTCAATACATCTTTAGCGGCTGAATGTGCATTACACTTTCCTAACTGCTTTACACGGTAAATGTACTTACTGTTTCTGAGGCGTTAAATGTACTTATTCTTTCGTCAGCTTTACGTATTAAATGAGCTTACTATTTCATTACAGCTTTACGTATTAAATGTGTTTAATACTTTTTGGTAAGAAATTCGAAAATGTTGTGGACCATCTCCTTCTTATCTGCTTATTTCTTTGTTCATTTTGTAATGGCGTTTAATAAAGTGGGGGCCCTATTACTTAAAATTAAAATTACTATCAAAAAGAATTTAAAACTTTAAAATGACCAATTAGTTATTTGCATTCAGTAACCAAGTGAGTTTCAAAAAGTTTCGATTTTAATTCATGCCACTTAATTGTAAACCAGAACGTATAGGATTTAATTTTGGTGTGGTGCCTTCCATATTATTGTAGCATGTTTACTATAACGCAACCATGTCATATAAAGTTTTTTTGTGGGCGCATTGACATAAATTGCAACAGATTTAAAGTTGATCGTGGTTTTACTGATGAAGATTCTACAGAATAACGGAAAATTTAATAAAAATAATAATTATAATAATAAGTTTGTTGCAAACGCAACCGGAATGGCAAGGACCTGGTGGTCACTAACTGCCATCTGAAGTTAAAACAAAAAATATTAATTACAAAAGTTGAAGATTTTAAAAGTTTAAAACAAAGATGATAGCCTGGCTGTAGAGGAAGGGTAGATGGCATTGGGTTGGGGTCACGAATGCCTTACCACCAAGGTTAGACCTACCAGGGACACAATGATCCCCGATGGCATCGCCAAACATGAGGGACAAGTGAGGGGAAAGCCGTATCATTGTCAATGTGTCTAAATATAAAAATAAAAATAATAAAAATGCATCGCAGTTAAAACTTGGCCTAAACAATTGTCAATCTTAATATAATAATAATAAACATATAATGGCTCGTATAAGGGCGAAAGGGAAAAGCAAGGGCTCGTTGGAGACTGCTTATAGTAAACATGAAATTAAAAAGTGAAGATGAGAATGGAGTTTTATTAATACTGTATGTTTAGAGAGGTAACAATAATTCCAACTGGAATATTCCTCTCGCCTCAACTCTTACAGTGATTCAACTTTAAGGATCCCTAGGTTACTTTTTCTCTTTTCCACCAATTCATACTTCTTTTGTAAGACAGGCAGAAGGAAAACAGGCCTGTGAGCAGCAGCCGGCATTCCCATCAGAAGGCAGACAATAGGGATATAGGGTAGAGGCAGGGGTGGGGGAAAGTGTTGTGCT
The DNA here is from genome assembly GCA_023313725.1 of Lithobius niger. Lineage (NCBI taxonomy): Eukaryota > Metazoa > Arthropoda > Chilopoda > Lithobiomorpha > Lithobiidae > Lithobius > Lithobius niger. The sequence goes on from JAHWFP010075081.1 coordinate 5,946, forward strand.
TCAACTTCTTGATGGCTTCTGGATGGCAGATAGTAGGCAGACCCTGATCATTGTCGTTTTTAATCTGCCACTAAGAAGAGGAATGCTATTTCTGGCCCCTGGCTTCGTGATACTCCATTCGGCCACAGCGCGCCTAATTCCCAACATATAACAGTAATATTATGGTCTTGGCTCAGCCAGACGCGCTTTTGTTATCAACGGGGCAAATGCGCTATGCAGAAAAAAAAATGTGCGGGTTATGAAAGCTGCAGCATCCAAGAACACGAGCATTGGAAGCAACGCATTAACCCACATCACAGGAAGTAAACAGAAAAAGCACTCCCTTCAATTTTGATAAACAAACATACGAGGGGGGGACGTAATAAAACTAGGGAGTTGAGCACCCGCGAAAACGTAAACAGAATTCAATCATCTATTTAGAGTTCCCCTACATTAGCTCCAAGTGACATTTGAACTACATATGAAACGAAGCATGTGTCATGTATTTTAGTCACGGGCAAAGTTACCCTAACGTGACTAAAATACGTGACACATGCTAGGGTAACTTGCTAGCGTGCAAGTTACGGTAACATCACATGAATTAAACGCAGAAAAAGGATTGCCTTGCTTGTATCTGCTTTTTCTGATAATTGGAGATTGCAGAGACAATAACCCCAACTAGGATTCCAACCCAGTTACATTCTGCATCCTGGATTCGAGTCCCAGTCGAGGCAGGTGTCTTTTCTTTCTTTATAAGATTTAGCTTATCCTTTAACCTCAATTTAATCCTAAAAACTAAACTTAAGAAACATAAGCCTAAACGACCATCGAATATTACCACTAAAAGAAACATGAGCCTAAATGAAACTTAAGCCTAAAGGAAACTTGAGCCTAAAGGAATCCTGAGCCTAAACGAAATATACAGGGTAAATAAAATGAAACCTAAGCCTAACGGAAACTGCAGTCTAAAGGACAGTTAGCAGCAGCAGCAGCTAGTCGTTCAGTATGCAGTGACACGGCGGCAGGTGAAATGCCGGTCGTACACAAAGGTAGATCCTTTAACCAAACTTACATTGCCAGGGTTTTATTATCTTCTTTCAACCCCTTCAAAAGTTATGAGGCTGGACTGGGACTTTTGGGACACCCTGTTTGCCTAGTCTTATACGAAACCTAAGCGTAATGGAAACTGCAGTCTGAAGGACAGTTAGCAGCAGTAGCAACTAGCCATTCAGCATGCAGTGACACGGCGTGTTGTGCAATCCAGTCCTGATTGGCTAAGACTTGGAAGAGGGAAAAATTGTGGTGGTAAGGGTGATTTCTGTGGTATGTTGGGAGATAGCCTATGACATTTCCCGTGTGTTTAGGATTGGGGAGATAGCAGTGGTCTCCATGTATGTAGTAAGAGGTATTTTCATATTCGTCAGGCAGCCTTCCCTAAAAACTCCAGAAGTTTCAGGAAGTATTTGCAGTTCCCGCAGCTGTGTTATCAGGACGTCCAATATAGGCAGCTTTTCACTGATGGGTCAAAGTCAGACGCCAGCGAGGCATGTGCATGCGTGCATGAGAGTGTGTCAGTTTCCCATCGTCTTCCATCAGGCTACTCTGATTTTTTGGCAGAGCTTCTGCCACTCAAACTAGCTGTTGATCCTTGACCTTCAGGACACACATTTTATCATCTTTAGTGATTCCATGAGTGCCCTTAGGTCATTGGCATTGTACAACCCTCGGAAGCCCTGGACATAGCGAATTCAAACTCTCCTGGTTCCACTGCCTGAGCGGTCCGATGGTTTTTTGCTGGATCCTGGGCCATGTTGGGATTGCTGAGAATGACATGCTGTTGTAGGTGCGAAAGAGGCTGATGCTGTTTGAAAGGAATCTCAGTCTTGTACCGTTGGACGCCTTTCAACTCTACATCTGAGGTTGGCAAAGCTTCTGAAATCAACAAGCTGGCAATAAGTTGCAGACCATTAAAGGCACTGTCCTCGCTTCGCACTCTTCTCGCTAATGCAGTCGTCCAGAAAAGGTGGCATTGGACATTAGTCGCACCAACTTTACACATCGTTTCCTTTTTAAAAGGGCTGTCCCTCCTGAATGTCACTGGTGCCACCAGCCACTTGCAGTCCACCATGTACTAGTTAAATGTCACTATCTTCAGTTACTGAAACTGTAGTGAATCTGTCATCCTTGTCCTCGGGTTTTTTGAACATTTTTCTGGGAGGTACCGCTATGAGTAAAAAGATCTAGATTTGGGGATTGTGTAACATATTTGTTATGTATGATGCTGCGGCAACCCCGACCACTGCACTGTAACTGAGGTTACCGCTAATGACCTACCTGTCGACATGTCATAAAGAAAACTTCAGCCTCAACGAAACATAAGCCTAAAGGAAACTTCAGCCTAAAGGAACTTGAACCAAAAACGAAAAATATGCCTAATGGAAACTTAAGGCTGAACGAAATGAAACTACCGTCAATTCCGTTCACTGAAAGTGACTGTATGTCTTGGAACTCTGTTCTGGAGCACAATGTCTTGGCTGTCTCTCAACAGCTTCGAGGTGCGACTTCACATCTGGAAGCAATGACTTACTTTGGGTTCATTGGGGGAGGATGCTTCATAAGCCTCAATTTTGCACTATGATTTCTAATCTAATCTAATCTGATTTAAACTTAAGCTAACTATTCGCATATTATCTCGACGTGACACAAATGGTACATTCCCTTTAACAGTTAACGCAGCAAGTTTGTACATTTGATCCTGAGTAGCACAGTGGTTTGAGTTTACCGCCCTGAACAGACGTACAGACAGATTGCAACAATCGAGTAATAAGCACACACACATGCTCGCCTATAGCAATCAGGCCGGGTTTACGCAACGACAATTTTCTCGCTTACTAGTTTTTACTTGGTTAATACGTAACTGCTGGCTGCTTTTCGTCTTTACCGGAGAATGCAGCGGAGAATGCGGCAACATCGCGGACGCAGACCTTCTCCTCGTGCCTCGCGACACGACGTATGATACGTGCAACATGGCAGCGTCGATTTACGACAACAAGAAAACAATTTTTGCTGCAGTACAAGACGGCGGAGCCATTTCTGAATGCCGGCGTTCGATGGTCTGTCTTCGAATCGATAACCCCGAAATGGACGCCATGTCGGATTTTGAATTCTCGCTGCGAGCATCTATTTATTCTACCGTCGTTTGATAATTGCTAGAAGCTGTACTTTGAGGGAGAATAGCAAATTTTGGAAATGGCGTGAAATGACAACAATGTTGTAGCAATGTTTAAAATGACTGTTGCACTTTGTTCCTTGTCCGTGTGGTTGTTTATGATGCAGTTAATTTTGTTATCTATTACCGCATTCATTTAGTAGAGACGGGAAAGTAATCGTAAATAAATTACGGTTGACTAGTAAATAGCTCTCGGCGAGCGAGAAGGCCTCGTTGCATAAACGCGCCCTGCATTCTCGCAGCTAGGATTTAATCGCGATGACAAAGGTGTCGTTGCCAGCGTAACAACGCTACCTGGATTAGCTAAATCCGACTTCTTTTTACTAAATGATGGAATCAAACATCCGTCGTAATAAGACAAAGAATTGCTCCTGATGAAACAAATTTCCAGTTGCTTCTGAATTTCACTTTATAGATATTTTCGTTGCGAGTGGGTGCAGCTAAAACCGTCGCCATGTTGGAGTTTTATATGGTTTCGCGCTTCTAGCTGTGAGAATACAAAAGGAGAGTCCTTTCATAAACGCGACCTTAGGCTTCCACAACAATAAGTTACCATAGTCTTATTCCTATATTAAAGACTGCAAGAACGTAGAGAATGTTAATTAACCACCTTTAAAATGTCGTTTAATATATTCAGGCCAAGTTGATGAATTTTTTTTAATAATAAGGTATAATATTTTCCTGTTATAACAAGCTCATCCCCAGTGTATTTGCTTTAACTTTCATCTTCTGCAATAACAATATCCATTGTGCATGGAAATCTAGCCAAATATTTATGTAAGAGCAGAATAATACGCAAGGGCTCACTGTTAGCATAAACCCTACACATCGCGTATTAATATTTGCATACATTTAAGGGTGACTCCTAAACTCCAACTGCGAACTTTTAATGGAAAAATGATAAAAGCAGCACAAGACCGATCTCTGACGAAAACGTGGAATATGATTTTGTACCCAATAAAAAAAATTCTTTGCAAAAAGAAAATCATTGAAGACTGTACGTTGAATTTCTTAAAGCATGTGCTGAAAATCTAGTCGAGGATACCAGCGAGAAAATTAAAGAACAACTAGGATTACTGTTCTGACATAATGGCATAGAGTGGCGTAAAGGAGAGCTTGAAGGGGATGCTATTAGAGGGTCCATGTTAATATTTCCCTGTATTTCATATATTGTTCTCGGCCATGACCCCATGTAGCAAGTTGTCGAATGAGTGATCGTAATTTTTTTTTTTCGATTTTCTTCCCTAATAAGTACATATGACACATTTCACTCATGCACTGATTGGTGTAAGCAAACCCTTTCTGGTAAGTAATGGTATTGAAACTTTATTGATGCTAGGAAAACATTAGTTCAAGCCAGGGCCGACTTAAATATTGCTTTTTTTACCTTCGGACTCGACGCCAGTTCTCGCGCGAGCTAAGAAGTTCGTGCCTCTTAGTGTTGTTTGATAAAACTACGGCAATTGCTTGGTAAATGGTGTGACCCGCTGTCATGGCTCTTCCCGTAGCTGAACTTTACCCTGATTGCAGAGGGTGTCACTCAGGTTGCCTTGAGGTTTGTATGCTATTGTCAGATAACAGATGACACTACGTGTTCTGATTCCGGGGATTGCTGGTGTTTCTGTGAAGTGATGATTGGTACGTGAACAGTGGGATGAATAACGGAGTTAACAATGTCAATAAGCTCCTGGCGGAGTCGAATGAACAGACTTACTTGGATCGGTAGCGTTTCTTTTCCAGAGGGTCTCATGACAAGTGATGGAATACGAAGGTTGCGTCAAGTGATGGAATACGAAGACTGTGACAAGTGATGGAATACGAAGGTTGTGAGAAGTGATGCAACAAGAAGATTGTGACAAGTGACGCAAAGTGTCACAAAGAATACGGAGATTGTGACAAGTGATAGAATACGAAAATTGTGACAAGTGATGTAAGATGAAGATTGTGACAAGTGACGGAATACGGAGATTGTGACAAGTGATGGAATACAACGATTGCAACAT
>JAHWFP010075081.1:11556-24894 GCA_023313725.1 Lithobius niger
GGAATACGGAGATTGTGACAAGTGATGGAATACAACGATTGCAACATGTAAAGCTAGTTTGCATTTTTCATTAGCAGTATATTGTTTCCAGATACAATACCGAAGATGGGGAAAAAAACATTACGACCGTTATAAAATCTAGTACTTACCAATGCTGTTTGTAAACATGAAGTCATTTAACACAGTGCCGTAGTGAATAAATGGCTTACCTGCAAATACAAAAAAAAAAAAAAAGATTTTGTCACACATTGATAAATGTTATTAATGTTCAATAATAAAATTAAATTAAAAGCGATTCCAAAGTACAGAATGTTGTGAAAAGAGCTCTTGACGTTACCAAAGTGGATACTCAATTTTGGTTCTACTGAATCGTAAAGAACCAGTCAACATATACCGTTTGTAACCAGAGAGAAATAGTTTTAAGTTTGAATGAGGGAAGCGACTTCACTAAGAAAGCCTTTCAAGGCTGAATGAGAGAAGACGCTTCACAAAGAAATCCTTGCAAACTGAATGAGGGCAGAGGCTTCACACAAAAATCGTCTCACGTATCTCACTTCAGCTAGTCCTTCCATGTTAAAACTAATTATCACATACTACGTAAGACCTCATCTTGAATACTGCATCCAAGCATGGCGACTATTTTATCAGAAATCTTATCAACTTCTTGAACGCACCTTTCGGTATTTCCGCCAAACGTTCTGTCTGCCTTTCTGTTCTTCTCTACCATGAAATGCTGGCATACCTTGGTCTTACTTCCCTCAGTACTCGCTTTGACAGGGGTGACCTTCTTCTTGTTTTCACGGTTCTCCATGGCTACGATACTCTCTCATCTAACACCTTCTTCACCTTTCCCCAATCTTGATCTTACCTGTGGTCACAGCCTCGAACTGCTACCCAACAAATCTCTCAAAACTATCACAAGGAAGAGCGTTTTTTTCACAGAGAGTTTTCAATCTGTGGAATGAACTGCCGCAACACATGTGTCAGTGCCTCTAGGGATAACAACTGGAAGTCTTCTTTTGACAACACATCACCTTTTTTAATTTTGCTTGGGCACTAGAGGCTAATTTGCCTTTCCCGTCACCCCCTTTAATTTAATTTAATTTAATTTAATATGATAATTTTAAGGCTCCATAAAAGCAAATGGCAAGAGAGGGTTTCAATAAACCACTAATGACTTACCAGCCATTAAGAACAGGAAAAATAAACAAAACTCAGGATTATGAGACGTAAAAGTATATAAAACTAAAACTACAAATCACAGCACAAACACAAACACTTCAAACAGGTTTTGCCGCACCACTCCCTCTCCCCCCCCCCCCTTTCTTGGTACACCATGGGGGGGGGGGGGGGGCACCAGCACAGATACAGAAGCTTTTATGGTTTGCTAAAACTTCGCGGCACTGAAAGTGATATTTAGCATGCTGTCATTTAATCAGCATTGGAGGGACTGAGCCATCAGAAGGTCGCTCTGATCACCATCTCCTTCGTCTTGCCTTCCTGGATCGTATTGTGGCGAATGCCGCCAAAGAGAGGGGAAGACGCTCAAGCTGGCGATGGACGGCAGTGATAGAACGGCACGATGATAAGAGACAACTTATTGCCCTTTATTGGGCTCCAGTCTGAGTGACAGACTAATTTCACTCAATTCAGGGAGACGAGGTTTGTCCAGGAACTGATGGGCTGCCGACAAATGCGTCACACTGTACGCACCGCGCACCCGCACATCCACGTGCACACAGGGCCGCGCGCGCGTTGCGCCTGGCAAAGGGAAAGGAGACCTTCAAGCCGAGTTGCGAGATAGCGATCCAGAAAGTGACTCCTTCGAGCAAGTCGGAGAGATTGAGGGCAGGCAAGATGGACGACATCAACGACAAGGTTCCCATAAAGTGACATTTGGTTCAGAGAAGTAAGCAATTCTAGAACTGCTAAAAACGCTAAATAGTATGGTGTTGAAGTTAATCTTTTTTTTAGGGGAGGGGGCGGAGGACAGGGAAGATTTATTACTGACGTAGTTATTACTTACGATGTCCTGCATGTAAAAGACCACAGAACCTCAGATGAGTAGTAAAATCTAAAACAAATCATTAGAAATGTAAAAAAAGTCCACCGAAATTACCGTCACAATATAGTTGGAGATATGGAACAGTCATGAATTAATGTGGTAATCCTGCATCGAATCCGGACAGAACTTTTGCCGAATTCGGAAACGACCTGAAACATGCAATATTTCTATTCTGAAAGTTCCCGACATGTGAGTTGCTTGCATGCGCAGAGCCTTTGCATAAATTCTGAAGAAATTAATATTTTTGTCTTGGTGGGATATTTTATGCTTACTCAGCTTACACGAAGCTTTTCGTCACGTTTTGGTGTTTTACACTAGGATTAGGCTACTATACGGCTGCAATGATATCGAACGGAAGGGTACGAAGAATGAAATTGGAGAACAACTTGGTGATGAAACCTAAAATTTCGACGACAATTGGTTCTAGATGGGAAAAGACGTGGTTCAGACGTTGTGGTTCACGTCTGAATGGTTTTCTGATGGTTATTAAACATTATTGTCTTGGCGGAATATTTTACGCTTACTCAGCTTACATGAGCATTTCGTCACGTTTTTGCTGTTTTACGCAGACGATTACTGGACGGCCGCAATGAATCAGACGGCAGAGGACGAACGATGAACTTGGAGAACAACTTGGGGGAGACATGGTGATGAAACCCACAATTTCGACGAGAACTGGTTCTAGATGGAAAAAGACGTGGTTCAGACGTTGTGGTTTCAGATCTGAATGGTTATTTATTATGGGCTCTCCTACGACTGCTTGAGTTTAGAACGTTAGAACCTTAGTTAGGATTGTAAGAGGAAATTGGTCGAAATTGGCTTAAGTTGAGTTAAAAAGAGAAGGACTTAGTTTAAGGACTACGAAACGTAGTCCTTAGAGAATTACAGAGTTGTGTTAAATACCGAGGCACTTGAGGGTAAGGATTACTTCGGTTCTAATTACTAAATGGTAGAAAGAGGCCTTTGGGTTAGAGGACATGTTGTTGTTCGGAAAGGTAAGATGGGAATGAGCTGGAAAAACGAACAGCAAGCCCGAAGTCAAAAGGCCACGGGCAGCAACAACGGTTTTGCATCTCATATTTGAAGTATGAAATTGGACATGGCTACATTGTTAAAACAATGAATGCACTAAAGAGTTAGGCTTAATGCTAGGTAAACAGAACGGAAAGCCACATCAGCAAATGGAAATAGGGTTTCACGCATATTTACTTGACACAAAGTCTTAAGTTTGACTGCAGTGGAGTCCATTGCCGGCGACACATTGAGTGACGTCATCGTTATTGTTGAGGTCTTGATGTGATAGTGAGTCGGAAAATAGGTGAGTCATGAATTGCGTCACTACAACGTTAACGCAATACATTCCGAGAAGTGTGGTTAATAGAATAGAACTAGTGCCTACCGAAGCTTCTTGTGATGAGGCTAGAATGAAATTGTTGTTCCCACTCCTTCTTGTGTGTCCAGTTGGCGTGTTGGTAACCAAAGGTTACATATGAAAGTAAAACTCGTTGTAATTCCATTTAAATTTCCGACTGGCTTTGCCGCCATTTTCAATCCCCCAGAATGCAACTCAACATAACTGGTCTCCATGAATATCCCACTGCACGGCGGGCGCACTTTTTCCTGTTTCCCAACAGGTTGAGAAACCGCGTGCGGAACTAATGAAACGATTGTGCCTTCTCGCGTCAGCTTTGTATATAAACAAACAAGCTGATGCCGGCAGGTGGCAGAATTCCTTACAGACGCCGCGCTACGGGCCCTGTGTGAGCGCTGCGCGCATTCCATAAACAAGCCCTTGGGCGCCTGCACCATTTCGTCAATCGATACTGGCTGGATTAATCTAATAAGAAAGAAAGAAAGTTTGGTTAGATTAAAACAGTCGTGGTAAATTTAGATTCACGGATACAGCATGTCACTTCTATGCAATATGCATGAAAAGCACTTATTACCAGAACACAATAGGGAAGCCATCATACGTAGGTTTACCATACAGTTTTCACGTGCTCTGTCTCGGTCTTTGTATTTGTCTGTCTCTCCAGGATATTACTTTCTAAAAGCGTTTAAACAAGGTGCCAATTTAAGCCTAAGTGGGTACTGGTGCTGCTAAAATTGTCAACCTCTTTGTTAAGAGGAACATGGATTACATAACACGTCGCCATGGTAATTTTTAGAAGTGCTAAAGCTACAGGGTACGACTCAGTTGGAACAAACAATAAATCGCGAGGTAAACGAAGCAAACAGTCTGCATTAAAGACTGGCCTTGTGAGGACGCAAGTTGCACAAATCTGAGAAAGAAAGAAAAGATAACTGCCCCAACTGGGACTCGCACCCTGGACTTCCCACTGACTAGGCTGGGTGTATCTTGTATCCTCACAAGGCCAGTCTTTAATGCAGCCTGTTTGCTTCGTTGATTCAGCTGGAGTAAGTTTGATTACGGGAATACCTTTGGATTATAGGACACTGAGAAAATGGTCGCGAAACTTTTTTTTGAACTTACCTAGACATTTACCTTGACACTTAACTAGACATTTACTACACTAGATCAAATCAAATGTAACTTAGGTAAAATTTAGAAGGTGGTTTTCGGTTGGGGGTGGTGAGGGGGAGGCTTCATAGCGCATCGACAGCAAGGTCATTAACGCCAACCTCAGTCACAGAGCAGTGGTCCGGATTGCCACTGCGCCACGCATTACAGAGGTTTTCGGTTGAGGACGCTAAAGTGAATAAACACACTTTTGCGTTCCTTACAGTGCACAATATTATTGCCGCCATCTTGTTTTTAAGCCTGCCTCGTTCACACGCGATGTGATGACACATGCCCTAAGTATGGCGAATGCTCTCTGTTGAACAATGCACAGTTTAATGCGCAATATTTTATCTATGTTGCACGTTTCATTATTTTCATCACAAAGACAGGAAACTTACGACATACGCAGACATATCTCAGCCCCGGTGAGAATGTGATGGAAGCCGAATGGCGTATTACATATTAAACTTACCGAAATAACATTGCAAAGATCAAGCTGTCGGCTTGTGCTTATATATTCATTATAAGACACACATGGGTTTCACCATAGATAAGAAAGTTAACTAGATATACCGTCTCACTTCCTCCCGTTCTACGCGGACCTCTAGCGGTAGTTGCGGCTACTAATACCCCTGCTAATGCTTTGCCTTCTGCTGCTCCGAAAGCAAAAGCATTAGCAGAGGTATTAGTAGCCGCAACTACCGCTAAAGGTTCGCGTAGAACGGAAGCAAGTGAGACGGTATATCTAGTTAACTTTCTAATCCACGGTTTCATCCCACTGATTGCTAACGATTTTCGGCTTTGTTGCAAAGGTAAAATATGGTGATACTGGCTGGAAGCTGTCAACTTTGGGTGGAATTAAGGGAAATTAATAAATTCCAAATCACCCCAAAATATTAATCCTTTGAACAATCTTGGTTAACCATCCCACGCAGGTTTAGGGTTAAGATGGATCAGATTTCCGGTAATGATTAGTCTAAGGCTTCCCTTTAGGCTTCGCGTCCTCCTTTAAGTTTCTATCTTGATATATCTTGTTGTGGTTTCCCTGTGTCTCGAGGGAGGATTTCACCGGCGATTCGACTCTCTGCGTGAGGACAGACTCGTCCATAGAACGGAACTGAAATGAGGTCTAGCTCCTACAGGAAGTGCAAGTGTAGTGCAAGTATAGTGCAACTGAAGTAAGGCTCCAAGCTACAAGTTTGATTATGTGAGTGTGTTTTTGGCATTTTTTGTGTGTATTTCTGTTGCATTTAAACCTGAAGCTTGTGTTATCAGCCCCTCCCAACCAACTAACGACCTAACCTCGATTTTCGGTATACGTGAGGATTTGTAACAATGGCTACCAGATGGCTATAAGTACTCGCCGTTTTCTGGCGATACTGGGCCTATTGTCAGTGCAAGCTGAAGGTAGGATGGCTGTTTGAACGACGAAAACATTTCTTTTTTTCTGATTTAACAAATGTATTACAGTGCCTACTTTACGAATCCTAAATAAAAGCAATAATTGACCGTCAAGACTGTTAAAAAAAAACGCTTTATTATTAAAAAGTGCTGTACGGTTAATTTTGGCCTTTTTTTTTCTGCTGAACATCCGGCATTTTGCGGTGTTTTTTAAAATTTTGTCTTGCTAAACTATTACTCAGCTTGTTGAAGAATGCGTGGATCTGAAATCCAGGCTGACATGAAGCTTTGCAATTAATCTGACAGTTTATTTGTGAATTGATTTATTTGTTGACATTTTTACTTATCTGCCACCTGTTGGTCTGTTGGTCTGTTTGTTTTTTCAACGTTGTAGTTTCATTTTTCTCAATTTTAAAATTTTGTTCGCCTGTTGAGGAACCAGTGGACTCCGAAAATTTACAAATAAATCGTCAATTAATTTGAAAGGTCTCCCTGTCAGCCTGGAATTTTAAACTTTAGCATATCGTCATTATGTTTTACAGATTTTTTTTACTTAGTGCGTGTCTCCAAACAGATTGATAAATATTGGAAAACTACTAATTTTAGTAACTCCTTTACTGGACAAGAGTCATGAATTAAAATACAATACAATATAAATTTTCTTTACCAATACACGCTAGAATTGTAAAAATTTACAATCGTGTGTTTAGGATGATGACCGTAAGGGAAGTAAACAGCTACCATTGAACGGTTTTATTGAGAAATAAACCCTTCGTGCTAATACGCAATAATTTTAAACAAGCGGCTACAGCGACTGCCTGGTCGCACCGGTCTTCTGTACGGTTCGTCCACTTCCAATGTTGAGGCGCACACCTCTATCATGCACTACAACTGCTGTTATTATTTAATTTAGTTACGTCGAAGCAGTCTATTAAACTGGATGTTGTGAACAATGGACGCGTCGAAGCAGTCTATTGAACAATGGACGTTGTAAACAATGGACCTTGTAAACAATGGTCGTCAATATCTGGTACTGTTGCGAAGTTGAAAAAAGCGACGGACGGACGGACAAAGTCGTTGCAATAATCTTCTCGCCGGTTACGGCGTACAGAAGACTAAAACCAGCAAATAAAGGAGGTGGGTGATTCAACACCTTTATCAACAATGAAATAAAAATACTAAAGAAGAAAATGTACTATATTAAAAGTCAGGTGAGCACTGACAGGAGTTAAACGGGAAACTCATTTTACTTCGACGAAACCAAGCTACAGTTCTGAATAACCGACAAAACTAAAGCAACTTGAGATGGAGGGGGGGGGGGAAGATCGAGGAGGGATGAAAACATGGGATGGACAGTTGATGGTTGTTCGACGAGAATCGAGAAACGCAGTGTGAATTTTGTTAATAAAAGTAGTCCGTTTGATTTCTGGTAGCGCCATTTTGTGACATGCAATTGTTTCAAAAAATTACAGATATTTCTTGCGTGGCTGTTGACAAGTAGTGTGTTGTGCACATGTGGTTCGTTTAAGTAAAATACTTAAAGTTTATAAATTAGACCACGTTTATTAAATATAAAATTAAATTCACAAAAAAAGTCTGGATACCAACCGGATTTACATGCCGCCCGTTGGTATCCAGACTTTTTTTTGGTGAATTTAATGTTGCGCAAGATAGTTAGTTAATGTCATCATGAAGTAAGAAATCAATCAAATCATTTTGCATCGAAATCAAATTATCCTGAATCATCTTGAAACTGAAATTATCTTAAATCTCGAATATCAATCAGTAAATAAAGAAGAAATCACAAGGTAAAGGGTAAATGAAGCAAGCAGTCTGCATTAAAGACTGGCCTTGTGAGGATACACAATACACTAGTCTGAGAAAGAAAGAAAAGACTACTGCCCCGACTGGGACTCGAACCCAGGACTTCCCGTTTACTAGCCGGGCACTCTAACCACTGTGCTACCGGGGCGGGTACGGGCTACAGGCTCTAGCCGTGCTAAGTAGCTGTTCAATCTTTCTCAGTGGTGACCTAGCCAGTACCCGCCCCGGTAGCGCAGTGGTTAGAGCACCCGGCCAGTAAACGGAAAGTCCTGGGTTCGAGTCCCAGTCGGGGCAGTTGTCTTTTCTTTCTTCCTCAGACTAGTGTATTGTGTATCCTCACAAGGACAGTCTTTAATGCAGACTGCTTGCTTCATCTCGAATATCAAAACCTCAGAAATCTCAAGTCGTCATGAAATTGAAGTCATCTGGAATTGGAATTAAATCAAATCAGCTTGAATTCTGAAACCAAGCGTTGAAATAATTTTTGTCCTATACTTCCGATATAACTAGCAGTGTGCTTGACTTGTACACCGGAAATTTGATAACCAATTGTTCGCAGACTCTAATGATGAGCGGTAGACATAAGCATTTTCAACGTTTTGGAGTGGAACAGTATACAGTGAGACAGTGGAACAGCATAACCGATTGTCACCCCTCACAACAGCTCCTGTAACTGCTGCTAACCACTTCCTCACCAGGACGACGCCTACACAACAACAACAACAACAACAACAACAACAACAACAACAACTGCAGGGATACGGGACTACATTCGGGCGGAAATGTAAATGAGTTGGTTGGGTGGAACAGTGAAGCTATGAAACAGTAATTACTACAGGAGTTTGCCAAAGATGTTTTACTCGTTCAGGATTATATGGTGTCTTAGCTCGCCTGCCTCAAGGTAACCCTGCATAACTACAAATGTGATGGGGTGAATTACAGTGAAAATATTGGGGGCATGCTGACTTAAATTGGGGCCATGGGAGGAGAAAATTGGAGGATAATTTCTAGTTAGCAATCGAAAAATAAGACTGACTCTTGGCTTGGTTGGATTGGAATGGGAGGAGAGCTATTGGGCAATTGTTGCCCTTAAACAGCATGGTTACATTGTTGGCAAGGCAACCCTCGAGCTTACAATGGTCATGAATTGATTTACAGTATTTTACATTGTTGTTGTCCAAGATTGTTACAGAATAACATTAAATTCAGGGCAACAGTGAGTTGCTTGGAGAGAAAGGCAAACTGAGGGAGAGGTCAAGCAGGCAAGGTCCATGGAGTTAAAGCAGCATTCACCGCCGTAATTATTAGAACGTCCAGTGTCCCTGACGATCACCTAGCAGTCCTGCCGGATCTGTCCCTACACAACAACAACAACAAAACAAGATGCACTAACACTGCATTAGTAATTCGACGTGTCGTATGGTAGAATAAAAAATATCTGTACAGTTCCGGTCAAAAAAATCGCCCTTTTTCGTTATATCGAGGGTCGTAATAACAACCATGGAGAAATTCAGTTATCTCGAAAACTACTGTACGGATTTTCATGAAACAAAGACTGAAATGCATATTAGATTGTCTACTGTATTTCTACCCTTATTAAATACTACGTTAACTGACTAAAAATAGTTGGCCGAGCGAGAAAAACTTAATGATATCTGATATCTTGAAAACTGGTGGTTGGATTTTCATGAAACAAAGACTGAATTGCATATTATATTTTGTTGCTTAACATTGCACGTCATACGTGTACAAATATAGCATACATCATAACAATTAATCCACTTTTGGTTTTATTCATTCTTTCCAGTAGTTTATGAGATATACAGTATTATTAGTTACCCACTCGTGTAGCTCGCTCGGCCAGTTATATTTGGATACTTACTATTTCATGTAATACACATAGCAATATAGCTGACATCACGATACGCAACCCAGTTTTTTTTTTCATTGAATTCTGCCCAGTAGTTTTCGAGATATCAACATTTTCGTTTAGAGTCACATACATTAATCCTCCACTCTTCCGTATAACGAAGGCGTTTTTTTTTTACCGGAACTGTACATGACATATGAAGTTGGAACGGCAGACATACCAGCAGCAGTACACTACTAAAAAATCTAAATGCATGGTGTACTGAAGAATACCTACTATATTACTCATTATATTAAAAAAAATTGTCTCGTAACGTTTGCTACTACGATACGGCAAATGAGCCAGAATCTTGTGTGCGACGATGCAATCACTGACCAGATAAGTTTTCATCGGACGCTGATATTGGCTTTCTTACAAAAAAACAAAGTGAAAGCTTCGTTGTTTTGCAGTTTCCCGTACCCGTTGTTCTTGTTCATCAGACTTTTACATTTTTTAAATTTTCGAACCCATATTTCTTAAATTCAGCAGGTAATTTGGTGGGGGGGGGGGACTAGGAGAAATCATATTGCGCTGAGGGTACGTGAGGTTGACTACTTTAAATTTATTTCCACGAAAATTGTGACAAAGTCCACATTGACTATAACACTGCAATTTCATGTGGCCAATTTTTGTTAGGCTACTCAATACAAAGTACTTGTTTTACTAGCGTTTTATAATTATCTGTATTATTATTATTTCTAATTTCAAATCTGTGGTTATAACTAATGTCGAACCAATAAAACTTACGTGAGTCTTCCTGTTACGGATTTTTAAAAAAATCTGAAAGTCAGAGGCCATTAGGAATATCCCGCCCTTCCCTTCCTCTAGCCAGTCTGCCACTGTGAAAACAGGACATCATTCACTTTGCTCACTCGTTCAATACGAAACAACACCACAAATACGCGTAATAAAATACTGTAATATATCGCACCCGAAAAGCAGCGAGGATGGCGCAGTAATTAACAGCAAAAGGCTTATACGAGCATCGCATTCATTGTACCGTCTAGATTCAATCATACAAAAATTCGATGTACCATCCAGACCACCGCGTAGGTAAGTGATGACTCATTTGGTGTTATTCTGCGCCATAAGAGAGGAGCCATCTCGACGTACACGATAGCCTCTAACCGACCGCAATGTTGAAGAGCTAACTTGCCGAAATGCGCAGTCACACGCCGCAATTTTTCGTATGATCGGCGTTGAGCGCACACCTTTACGCTGAGGAATTGCTGACGTCAACCACTGATCGTGTACTATTTGACGACGGTTTTTCGCTCAGAGATCTTCTTAGAGGTTAGTGAACTAAAACCGATCTAACTAAATTAATTACAGCATAATACCTTGTGTACTGGCGCACTGCAAGTCACCCACCCGCATACTTGAATTTCGTCGGATCAGAATTGAACAAATGTGTCTGGTTTTTGAGGAGATGTCGCTGACGTAAATCGGCTACCCCCGTTTTTTGGCCACAACCGCATTAATTCGACGTGTGACACGTCGAATTAACAACTAAGTTTAGCGACAAAAAGAGAGATTTAGGTGATATTCCCTGGTAACCAAAGTTAGGTTAGCAAACCACATGGAAAAATTAGAGGTGAACTCTGAATCACCTGGAAAACCTGTCAGAAGTTTACTGACATGTATTCGAGGTGATGCCAGTGTCCACTTGGGATGTTGAGCAATGAGTAATGCCTGGAATCTATTAAGCTGCAAGATTTGGTTGGTCAGAGTAACACCCTTTCACCACTAAAATACGAATGGTGTCGCATGCAGTGCAGTGTCTTCGTGTAGGAAATTTTGGAACTAATAAATGTAATAAAAAGGCCAACAGTGTTGATAAGCCAAAGGGAATCGACCACGAGCTCATCACGCTCAACCTGATTTAATCTAATGCATTGGTTTTGAAGTCTCATTGGACCATACATGCTAAAAAAGAATTTTACGAGCTAATAATCACTTTACTTCCAAGCAGCCACAACGTCAGGTTCATGAACTTTTGTGGAACAGCTTATCTTAAAAATCGAACGTGTTTTACACTGCAAGAGCGTGATGATGTCAAGCGAATGTGAGGCAACATTAGTTGTGGAAGACGGCATACCAGCACAACTTATGAACTCTTTATGCGGTATTCCATCTTCCGCATGACAATGCGCGTCAATTGGGCGATAAGTCTGTCCTCCTGTCCGGTGTTTTTCAATTTTTGCAGGAGGTACAGATGTATGACAAGATTTAGATTAGGGGTTTGAATAATATCTCTGTAATGTGTGGTGCAGTGGCAACCCGGACCACTGCACTGTGACTGAGGTTGGCGCTAATGACCAAGTTGTCGACGCGCCATTAAGCCTCAACCCCCCCCCCCTCCCTCTTTATGCGGTACTTCAAGGATTCCCACCAAAATACTGAAGTAATTTTCCTGAGTTTTCCAGATTTTCCAGAGCAGTTGACGTCAATTTCCAGGCTATTTTTTCAGGAAGGAAATTTTCCCACACTTTTTGCCAGGGTTCTGAACTTGCGTCAACACAAAAGTACAAGGATACATTTTATTTTGTCAAAATATCTTTTAACAAAATATGTTTAATACACTTACTTGCGCTATAGGCCTAAAAATGTGGCTTAGTTTTTCACCTGGTTTTTCCAGGTTTTTTTTTTTGTAAAAAATCTGAGAATTCTTTGAGTTTTACGTGAGTTTCAAACGTAGTTTAACTTCCTTGAGTTTTCCAGGTTTTCCTGGTTGCTAGAAACCCTGACTTCGCATATTTTAAACCCCCAGGCCGTAAAATAAATGAAGCTGCATAAAGTACTCAACTATAAGTAATTTATGTCACTATTTTAAACACGTATGTAAGATAATCTACAGAACTAACTTAAAATCAGATGTTTCTGATTGAGTTTGGATTCAAGTTTTGTGCTGAGTACCTGCTTTGATGACGTGACGTGGCAAATTTTATTGAAGGAGTTAAAGTAGTAAACGAACAGCACGTCCCTGTGCTTCCCGGTAATAATACTAATTAATAATGCAGCAGGAATATTACAGCATCTTTAAAACGTCGGAATTATACAAAGGCTTTCTTTCAGCCGTATTCTTTAGCCAACACACGCCACTTTAATTTAAGTCAAAGGCTACTTTAAAATCCAATTTGAAACTTAATTTGAAAACTAATTTAGCCCAACCCGAAAGAGAATTAACCTGCCTGATCTTGTTGCGCGTAACTAGCACACGGCTCTATTTGAAAGAATAATTTCGCGCTCTGCTGCATCTCCATCTTTGTCAATATTCGTGCAGCCCTGAGGCAACAGCGCCATGAATACGACTTTTTAAGTAGCCAAATTAATACCACGTGGACGACGTGCGACATTTCATGGCCTATAGGCGGGCCGGTAATGCACCAAGTTCAGCCGTATGAATTGAAATGGTTTTTAAAACGGGCTCACACGCGTGAAGTATTTATTATTATGAACGTAATCAAAGTTGCCCGTGTGCGTTAATCGTAAATTAAAGCGATCTGGTTTTAATAACTAAATTATTCTCTTTGGTCATAGTAGCCTTGGTAACTCACAATTCGACACTGAAGAAGAGGCGTTAGTTGTGTATTGTTCAGCTCGAATCCGTATAGA
>JAHWFP010075081.1:24994-54429 GCA_023313725.1 Lithobius niger
CCCCCCCCCCACCAAAGAATGATAAAAGCTCATTTCAGCAGGGACGTAAAGGTTTGGGTTACGTCAAACCCAAACCTTTACGTCCCTGATTTCAGAGTAGAACGCGAGCTTTCAGGATGTTTACTGGGACCTCTAGCACGGTAAGACGACCGAATGCCACTCGACAAAATGCCACCGCGTCATAACGCCACCGTCAAAATGCCACCCGACGAAATGCCACTAAAAAATTTTTTTTTTCAGTTTACGCGTTTACTAATTTAAAATTAGTAGCGCTCTGTTTATTTTGCACGAAAGAACCTCCTTATTCTTTCAGTGACGTCAATTTGACAGAGTCTACATCAGTGGCGTACACAGGATTTTTTTCTGGGAGGGGCACAATGCTTGAAGGGGCGCCTTGTGGCACTAAAAAAAATTATTAATAACCAGCCAGGGGGTGCAGGAGCTGTGAAAATTCGCACAATTTAGAGCATTTTTGGGTCTATTGAGCAACTCTTCATTATTTTCAGCAACTTTTTTTTTTCGGGGGGGGGGGCGGGGGGGAAGTTTGAGAAACTTTTTAACATCTTCAGCAGCATTTTTTTTTTAGAATTTTTAGATTGTACATGTTGGGGCTACATGACAATTTGAAATACTTATGATATTTATTATCATACGAAAAATCACTAAGGACAAGTTTGGCCTGTGACGTAGGGGAGCCTGATTTTCCTTGGGGGGGGGGGGGGGGTTTTTGGCCCCTGTGCCCCGACCCCTTGCGTACGCCTCTGGTCCACATTGACACTTTTTCTTTTTGTATGTTCTCGATTCGAGTAGTGCGTCACTTAAGGACGGCTGGATCAGACACAATTTTTCAGAAGTAATTGTGAGCAATAAAGGGGGGACAAAAACTGTTTAAGGACGGTTATTATGTACCACATGAAAAAGAAAAGGGAGAATTATATTCGTTGAGTCGTTGTTCATCGAATAGAAGGGGTCTATTTCGATGAAAGATAAAGTAAAGAGATATCCGTTAATAAATTAAAGGTACATTCCTCCCTGTTGACTTTCCTGTATATGGCTGTTACTTTCGACGCGTGTAATGTTGTAAATGCATTCATTTTTCTCTTTGTTCCCTCTTGAGAAACGCTGTTGTTACATGCATTCTAACCTATTTCTATTTCACGTAGGATGCTGAATATAGTGAGACGGTATGGCCTTTTAACTAACTTTAATGGATTTAATAGGCCTTTGCTATATCATAGCTCACTAAGCTCACTTGTAACTCAATACGCAAGGTTATATAGATTGTTTTAGATAATAACTTTTTAATGATTTAAATTATTTTCTAAACATATTTTAACCATACTCCCACACCACTGACAAAAAAAAGCTAGGCGCCCTCCGCCCCCTCCCCCCACCCCCAAAAAAAAATAAGGCCAAGAAAAGCAAGCCAAAAACAAAGCGACTACAAAAACTATACACCGAATTTGCGAAGGTGCGAAACACATTCCCACTTTCCTCTGAGTTGTAGGCAGGGCAACTCGTTTTTAAGCGTGGCGATTTGATTGTTACCTTTTAAAAATCAGTAAAAAAATGTTTGAAGTGGCACTTTTTCGGGTGGCATTTTGACGGTGACATTTTGACGGTGGCGTTTTGACGTTGTGGCATTTTGCCGAGTGGCATTCTGTCGTGGATTCCTCGAACACACCGAGAAAATGCCAGATGAATGGATAATGCCCTGTTCTCCAAACCAAGAGTACACAACATCGAGCCGCATCTCCAACTGGAGTCGGGCACAGCGTTTGCACAGGTTCTCAAGGATGTAATGTCTCTCTGCTTCAGCCTTTTCGTGGACAATAGAAAGCCGATAAGTGGACATAATATCATTGTTCATACCTGTTTGATGCTATTACTTCTTTCATTAGCCATCGCATTTGGTAAAAAGAAGCCATCAATCCTAAGTTTCAAAAGAAAAATGTATAACTGATTTGTGACATGCGTCTGATAACAAATTTTGACAACTGTCACGACTACCCATCTAGAAATACGTGAAGTCCGACAGTTTTTAATTTGTTTTTCAATAATACACAGAAGCAAAGCAACGCTGCAAAATGGAGAACAATGCCACACCTGTCCGCTTAAGAGCTCTTGTTGACTCCTTTAATTAATCCCACCAATACCATTTAAAATTAATATAATCGTCAGAATGTAGGTGCGTACTGAATAGGGGTCAATTTTGGCACTAAACACATTTTGTGCGAGTGCTTGTATTGCTAGTTATGCACACTTATTTTTAGAATTATTCTTTTCAGTTTTTGGTAGTTTTCGAAGGTCGGGGGTACAGCCGCCATCTTTGCCTCAAGCGCCAAGAGAAAGACATGTGTGGCGCTCAGCGTTTTGATTGGCTAACGGACAACTCCACGCATCCCTCGAAAGGACGAATATGAAATTTTTCGAAACGTTTCGGATTCGCAATGGAGGCTTTGCGTTGTACCCGCTGGCTGCATTTAAGGCATTGGACGACGGACATGGCGAATAAAACGGTGCGGTGTGTCATGGTGTATAAGTCATTTTATGGTGTATACATGTCCTATGCCACTAGTGCGTATAATAGGCCATTAAATCTTTAGGATCACGTGAGAAGTTTGGAAGTAAATCTAAAAAAATGGACGCCACCTAGTGTGATTGTCAGAGTAACTGTTACAGTTCCGTTGTCAAGGGTGTTGCTAAGAAGTCTTAAGTTACCGGCCGATAAATACGTTTATTACTTATAATCGAGTGACATGTTACTCACGTAAGGAATTTTGGAAGTAAAGCTACACGATGGACACCGCCTAGTGCGAGTGTCATAGAACTGTTACAGTTCCGTTGTCAAAGGTGTTGCTGAGAATTTGTTAGTTATCGACCGGTAAATACGTTTATTACTTATAGCCGAGTGACGTGCCACTTTCTTTTAGTTTTATGGAATTCTGCGCAACGACTATCTTCACCATTTGTTAATTACGTCTGTGTAAATAATCGGTCTCACTCTCGCAACTCTTGCTACATTTCTCATAGCTTGACATCATGGCGGTTTGAAATACTTCCCTATATTTACGGATATCTTTTAGGTTTTTCTTTCTATTGGTATAAAGGCTTCTTGATCTGCGGGAGCCACTGTGCCACTCCGTATACTCACCGTTTTCCAGAGTGTTGGACAGAATTCTGCATCATCAGTTTGAAACAATAAAACAAGGTTTAATGGCGTGGGGGTGGTTTGTGTTTACCACTGTCGCTCGGTAATTGGGATCGGTAGCATGTTGTCGCAACATCGGCTGATTACGTGCCCTCAGTTAGGGTAGGCCTATAGCGTGCTCCACAACCGCATTTGCCTAGCTGAGATTGCTTAATCACACCTAAGTTTCTGGTAAAAATGGCGCCTCTGTCATTTCCCCAAATGGTACGAGCACCCTTTCCTCTCCATTCGATCAGAAAGTTACCTAGATATCGCGTCCTATCACTTCCAAGCGTATGCGTGGCCCTGACGGCAGTTGCGCCTACTAATACCTCTGCTAATGCTTTGCCTTAAAAGTGGCGCGGAGGCAAAAGCATAATCAGAGGTATTAGAAGCCGCGGCCAC
The DNA here is from genome assembly GCA_023313725.1 of Lithobius niger. Lineage (NCBI taxonomy): Eukaryota > Metazoa > Arthropoda > Chilopoda > Lithobiomorpha > Lithobiidae > Lithobius > Lithobius niger. The sequence goes on from JAHWFP010075081.1 coordinate 28,590, forward strand.
CGCCTGGTACCTGCGTAGGCTTGGAAGCGGTATGGATGCTGTATCTAGTTAACGTTCTATTCCATGTCCAGACCGACTCTGCCCTTCTTAGAGTGGGATCGAAAATGAACCGTCACGACTTTCGTATTGTTTCGAGCTTTTATTTTCGGTACAGGAACAAACTTAGCTTCGTTCCTCAACTCCAGTTCCATTCTAATCAAACCAACTCTGAAACAAAACATGTGCACGCAACGCGCAAATCCATTTTAAGAGGAACATTTGCATTTCCCAATCGCTCTGTCTTCGTCTGCTTACGTGTCAGGTATGCGCCAGGTCGTTTCCTCTTCCGCTTGTACACTTTCAACATTCGTTCCCTTTTTTTTTTCCCCATTTCTTTTCCCCGTTTCATTCTCTACATTCATTTGTATCTCTTTAAAAAGCTGTCATTTGTTTTCGTTTCCCCCCTCGATGAAGGATGTTTTCCATCGTAAGCCGAGCGCGGCTCATTTCCCGCCAAATCCCTCCTCGGCTTCGCCTTGCAAACCGACACTGCCGTTGGGGCTTCATCGGCTTGCAATCAGGCTCGAGACTTGCCAGACTAAAGCAAATGGCCGAAAAAACGACACGGCTCCTAGAGTGAAACCTAACTCCAGAGCCGCCTGCTACCGGAAAAAGAAGAACGTTTCCTGTCAAAACGATTATTATGGCTGCAAGACAAAATGTCCGTATCACATTAAGATTCGTGCTGACTGATGCGATCGGCAAATGTAACATCTACCACGGAGAAATGAAGAAGAAAAAAAAACTAAGTGGAGCGTTGTACGAAAAAGGGCAACAATGTATTACATCAGAAGTGATATAAAGGAGGGGCGCACGGAGGAGTACAGAAATGTAATAGTTTCTGTATAAACATTCGGATAAATACTGTATCGAAAAATGTAAGGTTTTCATATTTGCAAGAGTCGGTGTCTATATATATATTTATATAATCACGCAAGAAGTCAGGGAGCAGGCAATGGCCCCCTGCCCATCTTGTCTGGTTAGAGGGATTGCTTTGCGGGAAAGTTTTTCAGGAGAGCATGGTTTTCGAAGGGGCTGCTACGAGACCGCCTTGAGCCTTAATTATTTCCGCCAGAGCATGAACATGAACATGGCTGGTAGAATATAATAGACTTGATCATTAGAAAGTGGGGTTAATTAGCCGTGGGGCAGGGATGATTTGAGTCACATGATGCGCTGATATTTCCGCTAGCATGAACATGAACATGGAGGAATATATATAATGGAAGTGATCATTACAAAGCGAGGATCATTAACAAGGGGAGGGGGGGATTTGAGTGCGCTGACTGAGTGAGCGAAGCGAACGAAAATCAACGTTTGCTAGCCAGTGTGCGCAACAAATTGAAGCGAGTTAATTCGGTAGAGCATGGACTTATACACGAGCTATCATTCATGCCTCACCAGTGTTACAAACAGTGCATTCAACACCACCCTGGCTTCAGCTAGTGAATCTATAATTCTGTAGAGATTATGCTGTCAACAGGAAAACAAAATTAGAACCAAAATACAAAATTAGAACCAAAATTCAAAATTAGAACCAAATTCTTTCTTTAGAACCGAGTTTTTATCTGTGACACGCCTCTGAAGGGCTGTTAGAATCTTTTCACGAGGATCATGTAAATGGAGTTCGGGCTGACTTGGTCATCGAATCCAGGATATGTTTAGCGAAAGTGTTGACACGGTACCATAATTTTTTTTTTTTTAACTTTTGCTTAAAAAGCGTTCAATGTGCGTATGCGCGCGTGTGCTGTTGAGAACCACTTCATTAACTTTTAGTGGTCTTATGCCTCTAGGACGAGAAGGTTATTTATATTTCAGGTTGTGTCTAGGGTTAAATCCAAGTAGTGAACCCGGTGTTTAGCCCTAGGTCGTAAGTGTGTATTGTTGTATTATTAATTTTTTCATGCTAGTGATATTGGGTCATTCCTGGACAAGTCCGAGGAGTCTTATGCTTCACCGTTGTGTTTGGGCTATATGTCACACTGCTGCAACACACATCGTGTCATGCCCAAACCACCCTTGAGGTTCGTTGGCTTTACTGTAAAAGCTGGGTTGAAATCCCTAATTATTCAGGAAGTTGTTCAGCTTTTTTAGGAGAAGACATCCAACTCCCTTGTGTAGGTGTCGGGAATATAACTTGAATACCCTACTTTGCATGACTCCGTGTAATTCACAGGTTATGACCGCTAATGGAAATCACCACTGTTTATATTATAATACGAGCAAGAATTGAATTGAATTTATTTGAGCTTGGGGCCTAAGCCGTACGCCCTAATACATTAGCTATTGTGTGTGCAGCGTATTTTGAGTCCTGCAAATATTTTACGAGCGGCTACGTCTTCCTGGAGGGAGCGGCTTTAATCGATGGCCGCCATTGTTTTTGTAACCATCTAGGATACCAACAAGGTACTCTGCTATCGAAAACATACAATCGATTATCTGTATTCGTTCTAGGGCGAACTCAAGATAGGCCGCGGACACTATAAACGTGTCCTAATTTCACCAGCGCAACAGACAAAAGACATAGCAAAGAAAACAGAACTCAAACTTTAACATAGCATGGCATCAACGTAATATGACCACAAACGGCAACAATAACATTCTGACTTCCGCCGAAGTGATACTCTAAGATCAAGCCTATTGTTGTCCTGCTTAGCATTTATCATCACTATCTTTTCCTTGTTTGTTGCAACTGGTACTATCTTCTGTTCTTGATTTGTTACCTTTCTACCTATTTACCGTTCTTTGAGCGTCGTGTAATTGTTGCGCTTTGTAAATAATTCCACCTTTGTATAACATCGACTAGCATCAGTATCCCTACTCTCACTCACTTCGTATTCACCTCTCCTACGTTATACATGGGAAGTGTTGGACTTGTCTTCAAGTAACCTAGGCGCCATTTTGTCCCAAGACGTTAGGCCCAATCTACGGTTTGATGGTTTCCTCTTCTTTCGTCCTTACTCAGAAGTGAGTGGAAACAATAATGCTAATACAACTTCGCCATAGAGAAGCTTATAGAGCAGCGTCAATTGACGTCATATTGGCTACGACATAGCATCTGGAGGGCATAGCTACAAGGTGCACTAGATTAAAATATACGGGAAAACAACGGCACTTTTAGTCAAGACAGTGCTTTGAGAGCGTATTTCTTAGGCTTAAAAGAACGTTGTTTTCTCCAACAACAAAAATCGCGCGTTATAGGCTTAAGAAATCCAGTCTAATAGTATTGGCTTCAGTAAGACGACCTTCTTTTCGCCCTCCAGTGCCCCTTGCAGCTAACCCAGTTACTGGCTCCACCATAGAGTTATAGACAATAATACTACGTTATGTCACTGCCCTATACTCTGGACAGTCAAAGCCCATGGATGATTCCCACCAGAACGCAGAAGTAATCTCGGTACAGGTAGGTGGTTAGGCGAATACGTCGTATGAAGAGTAGAGAACATTGATGAGAGTCAGCGTAGTCAAGGTTTAGGAGGACGTAACAACTAAATAAATATATTGTGGGCAATCATATAAATGAAGCAATTGATTTCCGCCTTTATTCGTGTCACCAATGGGATGCTCTAAACATAGCCATGGAGCCAAAAGAAGTGAGGGCATATATTGCTAGGCAATTCCACTTGGAAAATTACTAGGATCCTCTACGTGCCATAATCGACATAAGCACGAGGCATCTCTGGATCATTCTCTTCCAGAAATTGCCAGGGGTGGCTGAGGTGAGGCCTGAACCCACGACCTCTAGAATATGAGATAATCGTGCAAACCATCAGCCCAACTTCTTACCAAAGTTCTACAAAGTAGGTTAAAACCTTTAACCCCAAAACTGTTTAGTTGTTGTAGGGCTTGCCATTTCGGCATTTCAGTCTTCACTGGAACGCTATTGGCTAATTGCAGTACATCGTCGACTCTATGTTTTCCATCTACTCACACAGTCGATCCAATCCAACCAAATGTATAACACACAATTTTATCAGCTCCAACAGAGCGTTTTAGATAAACTTTAATCTAAAACATTTGAAACAACATTGTCATGCGTAATGCATTTCGATGGTTCCCTGAACACGTTTTGGGATGATAAAGGATCGTGCAACGAATGGCAAATCTGGTCAGTAAATGTTCCAACTGTGTTTCTTCCTAACCCTGTTTTCAAATACCAAAGGAGATTATTGCATTACATTCTTGATTCATACACTGGATGTGTATTTCCAATACCAATAGTCAACTATGTTTCCGAAATTTGCTTTGCAGCGGTCTCTTCGATAGTTTTAAAGTGTGATGTTCGTGTACGTTTGCCACCCGAGTGCGTGATAGTTACATACGTTGTTGGCAAACTTTTGTATGGTTGGCGGCTAAACTGTAAAATGAACGGGCTTAACGTAACGAATGTCATTGGCTTATCTCATATCTTTCCAGAAGCAGCAATTAATTGGCTTGCAAAAGTTTTACAGTCATGGTTGCTGACCAACATTGGCAGAGCTCATTCTAGTAGCCTGAAGAAGTTGATCTGTTCGCTGACTGCCATACTCCTTCGACGGTTATGGGATCTGTACCAACGTGGGCATTTTACCAGGAACTATAGTTGTTCCCCGGCGTTAACGTATGCCGGTCTAGCCGTTTCCGCCGATTCAACTCGTCTCTAATATTCAGCATTATTGTATCAATAGTGTTTGTTTCTAATTGTTAGAGCGCATATCCGTTCTCATTGTCGGCCGCTCGCACTTTTTCTTTACTACCGTGCCAAGAATGAACCCGCTCGCCCTCTTGCTGATTGTTCCAGGGTACAGCTGATTAGCCGGCGTTATTGCAGCTTGCGTTGTAATGTTTAATCATGAAAAGTTTGCTCATTAAAGCGATATATGTGTATAAATAGTTTATATCGTTATTTACAAGGTTTTTGCCGCCTTGGGAAAAAAACCTAGCTATAGGATATTTCAATGAAATATGCTGCACTACGCAGCATAAAACGTGCTATTAGTGTTAAAGAGCAGCTGAAGACACAAACTAAAGCTAATTCAAAACGTTTGTAATCCTTAAAATGTATTTGCCGATGGATTTTCCATTCTGTTAAAATTGTTTTGGCATCAATAGAATTACTGACAACAGCTACTGTAAGAAAGCACTTAGCCTCATCAACCAAACTTTTAAATAGAGCATGTGTTAAAAGATATTTTAAAATATTAATTTCCCCCACCTTACTAGCATTTACCAAATTTTTACTGGTAGTACTTTAGTACTATTACTAGTACTAATATCGGTAATTACTAGTACTAGTTAAAACCGAAACTAGTTTTTCTCGGGAAATTGCCAACTTGATCTATTCTCAAGTTATCGTGAACATTATAACCACCCCCTATAAATTAAACACTAAGCCAGTAGCACAGGCGACAAATCAACACACTTATATTTCGGTATCAACGAGTAATTGAAGCGATACCTTCTTCAGAGATAAAATATAAAACATAAAACGTTAAAAACACCTCACATAACAGCGCTCGTGTTTACGCCAGTTTGGCTTCGTTGCCGTGCATGCTGACAAGGAACGTGTGTGGAGATTGAGGGTTGCCAAACTGACGGAAACATGAGTACTGTTATGAGGGGTTTTTAACTTTTTATCTTTTATATTTTGTCTCTGAAGAAGGTATCGCTTCAATTTCTCGTTGATACCGTAATATAAGTGTGCTGATTTGTCGCCTGTGCTACTGGGTTAGTGTCTTATTCATACGTGTTCTGCGCATTTTACACATTGATCCACCCCTTATGATAGTAGGTTTCCCAGTTCACCCTCGCGGGTTTGTTGTTCATATTAACATAATCCTTCTAAAGTATTCAGTATAGCCAGGATCAACGTCAGTTAATGCGCGTGCCATAAAGTTGACGCCTTTCCGCGTTTCATTAGTAAAATAAGATCCTCGCGGTGTTTCAATCAAACTGGCTTGGATCTGGGAACGACGTCTACAACTTGTCTCACAGAGGACCTTATGACAAGGGATGGAATTTGTAGCGATAGTTTTAGCATAAACTGGAAACTATGCATTTTCCAGTTATCGGTAACAGTTCACCAATTTTTTGGTCAGGTGTGAACCTAAGGCCTCTAGAACATGCTTATTTTGGAGGAACTTGCGTAGCAAATTTGTTGAACAGTCTCTGAGCTTAAGTCACGGCGGTAGCCACGCCATAGCATTCACAGTGGCCACTGTGGGGAAAAAATGTTCGGTAAAGAGATATACCATGGCTGTTAAAATTAGTTCGAGAAAAAATGGGTGGGCCGTAACAAAGTTATAATTCTAATCTTACTTCTGTTCAGGGAGGGTGTTTAGGCCTAACTCCATCACAGAAAATTCTGCGTTTATGCGATCATTCACGTACGTAATCTGGATGTGTTCGGCCTAGCATTAATACAATGCTTGTATTTTCATTTTGTTCATATATTTTAGTTTATTAGCTTACTAGTTTATTTAGTTTGCTTTATTTGTGAAGCTTTAGTTAATTTTAGCGCAGGAAACCCACGATTTAAAGAGATAAAACGTTGATTTCCTTCAATGTATGAAGCTTTTTGTCAATTTATAGAAGAAAAATTACGATTTAAAATGCTTTAAGGTCACGATTTCTGACCTTAAAGTAGTTTAGGGGGATGGTCATGGCTTTACCAGGGCCGTTAAAAGGCGATGTACGGTAGTTAAAGGTGCGGCGGTCAGCTGCATATTGTTTATTCTCGTTTTTACTCTTCGAAAACACTAGAACACTTGGCAAGGTTGGTTTCCGCTGTGGGTAAAAAAAAATTCTGGCTGCGGCCCCGGCAGGAGTTGCTGCTGCAATTCATTCTCTTTCAACGTCTTCACGCGCAGAAAGACAACCTTTATTACGAGAACTTCGCCTTTAAGGGGAAGCGACACGCAACTTGATGCAAGGAATCATCTAAATTGCAGTTATTTGGTGCTCGTCACATCCCGTGGATCGCAGCTGGAGTTCATTCCTTCATTAGTCAAGTGCGTGGCGGGCCAAAGAGAGGGGCAGGTAAAGGCATTTACCATATTACAAATCGGCCATTATCTCCGTAGCCGTTACGACGTCACTTGTTCGTCTCGACTTGCTCCGTATCCGTCGGGGGTTTCGGCGTCGTCAGCGAAGATGGTGACGGATGCGGGTAATGGGTGGGGCGTCGGGGTGGGCGGCAGTTGGCTGCACGCTCCGTTGCCCGGGAAGAAAAGCCATGTGGCGGGGAAGCAAAAACCCAAGCGGACGAACGCAATGATCGATAGACGCTTTAATATCCTGACGCAAGAGAGAGAGAGAGCGGCCGGCCTGATAACGAGTCCCCCCTCCCCCTTCTCTCTTTCTCCCCCCCCCCACCCTTCCCGTAGCCCATGAGCGTCACGCTAACCCTTTTGTTACTCAAGGACCCCCGTATTGGGTAAACAGGCAACCAAGTACAGCAGCAAGCCAATCAATCCTCGTTCCTTCAAGAATGAGTCGGCTGTCGGTCGGGAAGACGGCTTTATCTCCACTCAAACTCCAAGGCTACTTCGATCAGCAAGAAGAAAGGGGCGCAACGAGCTATTGTTGGTAACGAACTGGGCGCCAAACTTAAATCTCCGGGGATTCTCCGCCGCCAAACCATCTAATTTAGTGGCTGCAGAATACTGTAATGCGAGCAGTAGCCCGACCTGTGAGCGCCATTGAAGGGTTCTTGGCTCGACGTGAACTTTACTTGTTGCCCCGCTTGTAACCTAATGAAAATCCGTTGAACCGACGAACTTAGCAAAGATAACGAACCTGTGCTGATTCAGCATGCCCTCGCGTTTGAAAGTCTCGTGAGTTAAATCGTAGACAGTGTATTAAAAATAAAACTTGCGACTGTTGCCTAGGCTCGACCCATCATCATTTTTAAAAATCGGCAGATCTAAACGCTAACCGACTGATTTAGCCACTGCAGTAATTATCTTGTCATGAAGACCTTAGCATCTTGATATTCGAATTCTCATCACTAATTCTCTCACGTTTCATATTATTTTATTAAACGTTTTTAAAACTCGATTTTATCAAGTCAACATAACTTGATTGTTAGGGAGTCGGCTTCCGCCGCATTGATACTCAAAAGATACATTTTATCTTAGATACATCTGACCACACCAATCATTAAAATGGGACATCCAACACCACCCTTGCGTAGAACGGACTTCAACAAGGAAGTAATATTATTAACCAGCGCAAAATCTTTCCATGCAACGATGCTGCAGTGCACCGATTTTTAAAACGGTGCATTCTGTAATTTGAGTCACAGATCCGCTGATTGAGTGAGCGAAACCAACGAAAATCAGCGTTTGTTAGCCAGTGTGCAAAATATTGGATTGAAGAAACTTAATTCGGTGAAACATGGACCTTCACATGAGCAACCAAACTGTACCAGCGTTGCAAACGGTGCATCCAAGACGAGTCGTGCATAGCAGGGGCTTCTTCTAGTTTTAATTCATTATTTTTGTTCATGTGACTTGAGTTTTCCCGTTTTTATGGATTTTAAAGAATTGGCTTTGGCTTCTTAGCCGTAGCCTTTGTTGCTGGATAACAAACAAGGGGAGATTGCTTCGAATCTTCGCAAATTGCTATTTTTTTATGTACTATTATAGGCTACTGGTTTTCCATTTTGATCGTTATTGAACTGTTTAACATCACTTAAAGGTACACTCACCCAGTTGGCTTTCCTGTATAGCTCAGTTTTGCAACATTGCTTCAGACACGTGGTAATGTTGCAACGGCATTCATTTTCCTATTTTTTTCCTTCGACGAGTGTTTTGCTACATTCGCTCTCCCCTATGTAAATGTTGCAACGGCTGTATCGCGCAGGATGCTCGAATATAACGAGAAGGTATGTCCTTTTAATCGGTGTGACACCCTTTTGTGTCGTAATTTTTTAATGGCTTAGTTCCATTGTAGTTAACGAGAAAAAAAAATCCACAATACAACGTACAAATCCCGACATGTTTATCCGTAAGTTAAAAGCAATGTATCCTCAATTCCTCATTAGAATTCGGTTCATTACCTGCTATAATTATTGTACCATGTTTATTCTTTCCGCCTAGTCTTTCATTTCCACTAACCCTAATTACAGAATGCTCTAGGGGGTTTGAGTTTGGATGCGCCTGAAAATGAATAGTCGAGTCGATCAATCGTCCATGTTTACAATCGACACTTGGTTCCAATTTGTACGAATTCACACGAAGCAATTACCAGAACTGTTCGTTGTGGCTATTGATCGTGCTAGCTGCTATTCCCTCTCCGGCCATTCACCCTCCTAGTTACAATGTTATACTGCTTTTCCCTCATATTTGCGTATAGCCTATTTACATCCTGTGTTAATATAGACAACAATGCAGTGAATTATTTTCACGATTAGTAAATCCAGAAATGAGGAAGAGTTAGTTAGTAATCTTTGTATGAAAATAATACTGCAAAGATACATCAGTAGAGAGCAGCGGCAAGTGACGTCATACTGGCTACAAGAGAGATAGCTGCAAGGGGCACGAGATTGAAATGGAGGGTTAAACAACGGTACTGAGCGGATTTCTTAGGCTTAAAAAACCGTTGTTTTCTCCAATCCCTTATGCTGCGAGGTTGTAATCGGAAAATAAAGATTCCACTTGCTTAAAAATGTCAGCAACTGCCAACAAATCGACAAAAATCGCGCGTTATAGGCCTCAGAAATCAACTCTTAACAGCATTGTCTTCAATAAGACGCCCTTCTTTTTGTCCTCCAGAGCCCCTTGCAGCTAACCTAGTTACTGGCTCCAACCATAGAGTTATATACAATAATACTGCGTCTTGTCACTGCCCTATACTCATTCAGTAATATCCGCAGACTGTAATGAAAGCCACAGTTGAGCTATCTAGACGAAAAATATTCGTTTCAACATGCGGCCAGGAATCAACTCGGATCTTCCAATAACGTGTGATTTGCTTGCATCTGATTTACGGTGGACTGGATTCAGATTAACGCAGACTGGACTTACAAGCCTACAGACAAGTAACGTTGTAGGGAACCAAAATACGGGTCACCGCCGTGGAACAACAATAAATATGCAAGATACGCGGATAACTAAAGAGAAAGTTTGTAGACACGAACACAAGTGGTGCAGACTCTGGTCGTCGCATCGGATGCTATGATGGAATTATATTTGCAGGGACATATGTACCACATCCACATCCTAAAACGAAGCGGACAATAGGCATGCTTTTGTTTTCTAGGCATTCTTTTGCCTTCATAGTAGCTAGCATATGGTGCTACGACGGAATTGTATTGACTGGGAGGTATGTATCATAGCCACAGCCCAAGACGAAGTTAGCAATTAGCATGCGTTTACTTTCTAGGCGTGCCTCAACCTTCGTAGTAGCATTTGATGCTAAAACGAAGTTACATTTACTGGGAGATGTACCACATCCCCACAATCGGCATGCCTTTGTTTTCTGCAATACATTTGTAAATACAAACTGTTTCAACAAAGTGTTTGAAATGCCACTTCTGTAAACGTATTGAAAAACGGATTTGATGATTACGCACGGAATTTACGGAATATCACATTCACTTGATTGCTTCTTTGAACATATGTACCGATGTGATTATATTTATCAACAATTTTGTGCGTGTATTAATGAAAAATCCTGCTTTTACATTGTGAAAAATTGTATTTATACTTGCAACCGTTATTATTAAAATTCTATGCCATGCCTACTCAGACGATTTGGTAAAAGTACTAAAATTAAAGTTACACATTACGCTAGGTATTTAAACTATCAACGTAACCGCTAAGGTAGATTATTGTAAAACCTGCGGAGTTTTCAGCAGAACGTGCAATACCTCATATAACCTTACTGATCGATGACAATTTTTAGTTTCTTGTTTTACATTATTTCATTACGTAATAGATATCCGTGAAGAAGACCCGGTTAACCTGAAATAATTGATCGTCTTCGAGAACCGGAACAGTCCAAATATCTCGGGGTGGCGAAATCTTTTGACACCTCGAGATATTTGGACTGTTTCGAGCAACGATCAATGATTTCAGGTTTACCGGGTCAGCTTCACGTATATGTGTTTTAATGCTACGGTGTGACGTCAAGCTAACTAAATCTCAAGCTAATTTTTAAAGATTTTTGTTTGTAAATTTTATTCGTGAATCATAATGAATTTAAGAATTTCTACATGCGACTTATTTAAATTTTTGAACGGAAACTTCCGTTAGAAGCTTCGTGTGCACGAAGTCTGAGCGAAGGGAATCGACGTTCTGCTACCGATGTTTTTGTTTTAAGGTACAACTGTATTTTTTTCTACTTTAAAGAAGATTAGAGTACAAATATCGCTATTTGCTTGAGTCTCGTAGGTTTTTAGGTGTATTTGGGCGTATTTACAAGTGTCAGTAGCCTAGTTTTCGTACCGCCGAAACGAAATGTTGCTGGGTTGGGCCATTCCTCCATGGGCAGGGGCCTAGCATAGTACGCGAGGTTTTTTTTTTTTTCGTGTTAGTACGAAAAATGTCGCAGGTTGCAAATGAGCCTGTTTATGCTGGTTGCAATGGGGTGTGCTGGTTGAATTATTTGCGTTGTTGTAGGGTAGTTTTGCAAAGTCGGTTATTATACATGTCACATGGTGGAGCAGGGATTATGTAGACCCCGGAAAAAGTGTTAGATTATCAAAAAAGGGTAGGTTATCAAAATTAACCCACGGTGACGTGGATGGGTTTTTAGATTAACCGTATGTAAGGACTGCACTTTTAGCGTGGGGATGACGACCTCACCGTGCATTAAAGTAAGAATACCCTACAAGCCGGTATTAACATTAATAAAGAAATTATTTAAAACATTTTAGTAATAGTTTAAATTCTATTTTTAACCCTGAAAACTGACAGATGCTGAAGTAGCGTGGGAACTTTTTTTTTTAAACATGGTAAGAATATATTTTTCGTGTTTGTAGTGCATGGGGGTTGGGAACACCTTAGGGTCTGAAACGTCGTTTTGGGTCTGGGTTTAAACTGGGTTTTGGGTCAAAACTGGGTCAAGCTAGCTAACTAAATGACCAAGTGACCAACTCAACAAAAAAAAAAATCCCGCTCGTTTACCCAATGACTCGCATCTGGTGAAAATAACAGGTAATATAGGATATTTAATTGTTATTTTCATCAAACGAATATTCTCCAGAAATTTTCCCTGTTCAATTACAAAAGTGAAAGTCACGTGACCAATGGCTCGTCGCGCAATTATAATCCATCAGTAATCTATTATCAGACAGTGTTGCAGTGCTGCATATATAAGCCTTGGTTAAATAATTACGGATGTAAACCTATTTATGTTGCCTTTTGGACTTAGTCAGACTGCCTGAGCGGGGAATCGTACCCAGGATCTTTGAAATCAAAGGCCAAGGTCCAACCGCTGAGCCATACTGACACGACCAGACTGAAAGTGTCTGTTTCATGTATATATGTGTGCGTGTTAAATGCTGCCTATGGACGTTACCTTTTTCGGCCGTGCCAGTCAGGCTCAGCGGTAGGACCTTGGCCTTTGATTTCAAAGATCCTGGGTTCGATTCCCTGCTCAGGCAGTGTGACATATAAGTCCAAAAGGCAACGTAAATAGGTTAGCATCCGTATTTATTGAACCAATGTCAAGCCCCTTGGCTTTCCGTCCCATATAAGCCTTGCACGAAAATCTTTTAGTTTGTGGCCACACGTTGACTGTTACATACTTTGAACTATTTTCGGGTCCTCTTGAAAAAGTTCGTACAATCGGCGAGCGAAATACGGAGTGTCTTTTTTCTCTCATGTTTTTTTGTGTGTTTTAAACCATTATACAAGTTCTTTTGCCTTCATCAAATTTAAATTTATTGAGCATTCACTATCAGCAGTATTGTTGTATAATGTTTGGGAAGTAACTGGGTTGAACTACATTCGTCTAATAATGCCTGGGTTACACGAGGCATCGTGCCTACTGCTTTACCTTCTTTGGCGACACAATGGAGTGTTACTACGCCTCTCCTCTCACATGAGCCCTGCTATAGCCACGCAGCAGTCCGGAACTGGGTAGGGATTACTGCGTTACCACAAATACGATCCCGTTTGTTCGCTACAGATGTACTGATGTTACTTCGTGCGCAATTAACGGTTAAACCTTTTTACTACCGCAAACCCACATTTATTTACGGTATGATGGCAAGAATGCTAAACGTAGGGAAGAATAATTCTGCACTGACGACTGCCCAGAGAACCTAGTGAACAAAATGACTTATGTAACGAACTACTCTTTGGGAAACGACATTCTTCTCTGGTTTATAATGGCGATATGGAGTTTTTGGAGACAGTTCGGGTTCCCGCAAAACGGAATAGGCACCGATACATAACAAATCGTGGCGTAACTCTATCGATACACAGTCAGGAAGCACTAACGCCAGTTGCAACTGTAACTAGGGCAATCTTGAGACTACGTTTTTGGTACTTTTACATAATGCAATGTTCGTAACGCTTGTTATTGGGACACACAGTTCATATTGTAATTACCTTGATGCGATTCTGATTAATGGGTACAACGAAACTCTTCGAACACAAAACGGCAACCATGGTACAAAAGCCGTGGATGAAAAAGCGACTTGGATACGTCGCATCAGTACAGAGAAGGGAATACCACCCAAAAACGGGCTAGGAACCCCTCGGATATTAATACAACAATATTTATCCTAAGGCCCGCAAGTTACAACCCAGCAACAATCGACTTCACAGTTGGGGGCGAGGGATAATCGTCTAACCGGAAAATCACATAATTGGAAGAACGTATACCGTATAACAGTATGACGGAAAGTCGGCTAACAGGAAATTCGTATACGGTAATGGAAACTCGTCTAATGTCCCTGTCTCGTTCGAGCTGCCGCGCTCGCTGCGGCTATACATATAACATCAGAAACCACAGTTAGACGAACATAGAGTTAGACGTTTATCCACTATACGATTATCCATTATGCGATATTCCGTTTAGATGATTTTCCATTATACGATATTCCGTTTAGACGATTTTCCAGATTTTTTATTTGTGCAGATATTAGACAATAATCCCATTAGACGATTTTCCAGTTAGACGTTCGTCTGACGCCCCATCACGGGGAGGGGGGCGGGCTGCACAATACAATGATTGTTTGCCGGTCGAACCAATGCAATAAAGCCTTAATAATACCTTGGTATTCATAAATGCCCTCAACTACAAGTTCACAAACCGCAGAGTGAGGCAAAATAAAAGCTGTTGGATGGAAACGTTTTAATAAATTACGATACTTCCCACATGAACCATCAATAAAAACTGTAACTCCCACATGAACCACCAATAAACACTATAAGAATTATTCTGTGTTACCTTGATGTGTTACCATACAACAAACGTCTAACTGAACTAGGTCTCGACTCCCTTGAATTGCGCACATTGAAATCAGATTTGATCCTTACTTTTCGAATTGTACGCGGTTTCGAAAAAGTTGACCTTCCCCTATTTGATCGTCGTAACCTACTCTCTACCCGCGGACATTCCATGAAACTGTCACTCCCGTTCGCAAGAACTGAATGTAGGCGAAGCTTCTTTGCAGTGCGGGTGACCCCAGCATGGAATTCCTTTTCAGAGGAAGCCATTTCAAGTAGAAATGCAGCCATCTTCCGACGAAGCCTGAATTCAGCATCACTTAGCCAGTTTCTAAAAAGACCTGAACACGTCTCCACACAAAAGATGTAATCCCATTCCACTTGCTCAGGTTTCTCAGCTCTTAAACCCTTAACTTGACCAGGATTGGTGTTAGTGGGCTTGCACCCCTTCCAATTCCTTACCGCTTCCTAGTGGTTAAAATTATTATTATTATTATTATTATTATAAAACCTCTGCCCTTCATCCAACCAAGCCTTTATTCCACTCCTGGCATAGCAACATATCCGTTTAAACTTGCCCATACCATTGTTTGTACAAAAGCTTTTAACATCTTCCGTTTGTACTCACATATGAGCTTTATGATTAACGTAAACTACACTTCTTTTGTCCTGTTTTATTTTTGTTTCCGAACAAATCGTTCGAAGTCTGAGTGAGTTTCCAAAAGATTTCACGCTTTCATCTTCAATGGATTTTTTTGTTGTTGCTTTCTTTGGTTTCTTTTTTTTTTTTTCTTTTTCTTTGTATTGACGCCATCTTTGTTGGCCAGCTTGGCTCGACCTTTCTGTTTATCCTTTGTGTGCCCTCTGATTATCAAGCCATTTCTTTTTTCCCTGTGTGGCACGCCTTCAATTCCTGGAGGATGAATTCCCACTGATCCCTAAGATGACCCCAGCGGGCAGTGCACCATCCGCGCTTGCGCTTAGCGACGACCAATCAGACGTGGACTTTTTGTAGGCGTCCCCAAGGAGTAAAGGGGAAAAAGCTGCCTCACCCAACTTGTTGTTTGTGGAATTCAATGCCAACGGGCCGTTATTTGGTTGCACCATTTTTTGGACTTAAGTGCATACGTAGCAGCAGCTGGCCCTAAAGTGTTTCCTTGTTCTGCCCGCCATCTAATGCGACTGAGACTACTATTTCTGGCGACGCTTCTGTTGTGGTTGTGAGGCATTTTTGGAGGGTACAGCGAATCGACCGCGTGGTGTTTACCTGGATAAAAAGGACTGGGTTTTTTTTTTTTTTACAGTGATGTTGTGCGTTTATTACAGCATCGAGTGCTACTAATCAATATTATTCTTATTATTAATATAATATTAAGTATTTTATTCCTGACTACACTTCTTAATTTTAGCAGGTGCGTTGTTAGTTTGAGCAAGAATAGGGTTGGGAAAGAGAATTTGTGACTGGGAGACCCCTTCTGAGGCGTCTTAGATTCATTCGTATTAGTTCCGTCTAAGTTTACAGAGGGCGCCACGAGTTTTATGTGGAAATTTCTATTTAGTTTTCGTCCTAAAATTAAACCAAACTAAACGAAACTGGTGTGTATTTAATTATTATTTAGTTGTAATTTAGTTTACTTTAGATTTGGGCTGAAAAATAAGCAAAAATTACCAGAAGAACGCGTGGCGCCCTCTGAAAACTCGGACGGAACTAATAGGAATGAATCTAACACATTCCGATAGGGACTTTTTAGAGTAACAAATTCTCCACCCCAACCCAATAATTCCTGGTTTGAGTAAACTAATCGAATTAATTCTTACTATACTTGCATTAAGTGTTCTTTATTACTCTTGTTTATTTTAGCATAGGTGTTTGTTGGTTTCGAGCGCTAATCGATTTTATTCTTACTGTGATTTTAGTATTAATACTTCTTGATCACTTGCTCCATGTGATTTTAGCAACTCGTGGCATTAAGTAGGCTACTTTAGTTGTTAACCATTCTAGTTGGTTTTAGTGTATCCATTAATTAGTCTTTTGAGTGCTACTAATCGATTTTATTTCTACTGTGATTTTAGTATTAAATATTTTAGTTCTTGATCACTGTTATTGTTTTGACATGGCCATTTATTAGTCTTAAGTGCTTCTTCAGCATAAAGTATCTTAGTTCTTTATCACTATTGCTGATTTTGGCGTGCCCGTCTAAGTGTTACTAATTGATTGTGTTCTCACTGTGACTTTAGCATTGAGTATGTTAGTACTTGATCACTGTTGTTTACTTTGCCATGTCCGTTTATTAGTCTTGAGTGATACTAATCAATTGTATTCACGTTAGCATTAAGTATTTTAGTTCTTGATCACTCTTGATGATTTCTGCATGATTTCTGCAATACCGGTAGTTCGTCATAACCAAGGATATGAACAGGACAGGACAAGCAAAGGCCCCTCAATACAAAGCTGCTCAGCATCGCCAGGAAAGTCAACTAACTTATTAAGGAACAGGAGTCAGAATTGTTGGCTTGGTAGTTTGTTCATGCTTTGACACCAAGTATCAGATTTGTACAAGAGACAAGGTTTCTAAATTACGTCAAGGTATGACGATGTACAGCCAGCATCGTCAATTTCATGCTTTCTGAGGATTGCAGATGGTGCGACAGAAACGCCTCTTTCTTCCAGAGGGTTCGGTCTCACGTAGCCTCTGACGTTTGCCTGAGACAGTGTTTTAACTTAAACGTCTTTAAGTTAAAATTGAATGTTGATTTTCCTGCGCGGTGTAGATTTTGTACCTTCATTCTAACCAGTACTTAATTTCTAATTTGAAATGTTCCGGAACTATCACTTGTTATCATAGGAAGGACTGGAGAAGTCATTTAACATCCCCTTGCAATAACTGTAAGGAACCCCGGAAGCTTTAACAATTTTACATATTTCAACTCCTATTTTGGCTTCTGGAATTAGGTATATCCTTTTTGAAGATAGATTGTACTCTGTGGGGACAAATGTCCCTACTTCAGTCCCTTCGCCCCTCACCTCCCCCCAAAAAAATAAAACGCCAAAAAATAATATCGTGGAGTATGATAAACAATTTTTGCTACAGTACGGGGCTCCAAAGCTATCGCTACGCCATGGCATAAGACGAGCAGGAGAAAACTAGAAACGTCAGCCTAGCGGATCGGGGCCACAGAAAAACTTCACCCATTCGACCTAAGGAGCTACATTTTAGTTTTGTTATGATGGTTGTTGTTGAATTAATTAAATCAAATTCACGAAATGGTATGGTAATTTTAAGTTTGTTTTAGTACGGCTTGCATTTAATCAGAAATTGCTCAAATTTCCGAAGAATGAGACTTTTCAGTACGTACAGGTGAAATGATCACCTTAAAAGAACCGGAACGCCTCCTGACCGTTCCGGCCCAAATTAAGGCCTGATTCTAACCTTTAAATATATGTAAATGTTTCACCTGATCTGAAAATAACGTATCTTCTTGTACCAAGGGACGTTTTTACAGGGCGGTGCAGGGGAAGGGGGGAGGGTCATACCCCCTAATGTTTGGCCAGTTGGTAAATCAGTCGGCAAAATTACGTAACTTTTGGTTAGTCGGCAAATGAGTCGGGAAAAATTACATAATTTCGTTGGCTAGATGGAAAATTATGTCGGTAAATTTCTGGTTTACACCCCTCCAACTTTTATCCTTCCTGACGTCTCTGCTTGTACCTTACATGTCCTCTATAAAAACCCAATCACTCCGTCTTGATTTCGTTGTGTTCGTCAATATGATAAGACACATTTGCGAAGATAACTATTCGCAAAGTTGGTACTTTTATCTCTGCTTCAACTTTCACTGGAAAATGACGTAGTTACATCAGAAGGGGAGAATTTCCAACAGAATTAAAATTCTTGCCCTCTTTGAAGTAAATGTAACGTTCTTCACGATGTCATTACGATGTTTTGGTACATGTTCCCTTTTTTTTTTAATTCTGCGATAAAAGCCGTTAAGTTTTAATCCCCTCACCGATCGATGGAACGCTGCGTGTGCGTCGGTCTGTCTTGATTCCGACTTTCACCCGAAATCAGATCAAACAACATTTTTAATAGCTTTTTTTTCTTTTTCGTTTTTTTCCGACTCTTAGGTCATTAAGTTCACGTAAACAACGTTTTTCAGAGTGAATGTGGCTACGCAGCCCCATAGTCACGACTATAAAGTTGTGGTGAGGAGGGGAGTTCGTAATTTGACATTTAAAACTTCAATGAATTATGACGAACTATCGTGCTTGAAGTGGGAGATAGGTCTGAACCTGGAAAGCATAAATTTTTTTTAAAAGATCATCGAATCCTTTTAAACAATTTGGTCTCATACGACTAAAGGTATTATTGAGAAAAACTTCCACATTTGAAAGCAACAACGTGCTCCAAATTAATTTTTTTTTTGCCTTGATCCAGGAGCCTTAGCGGCGGGTACTTTTGCCCTGAATTTCGAGGTCTTATGGCCGCTTTTGTATTAAATCTGGGACCTAAAGAAAAATTTTGTCGTAATGACTCTGGATGGACTTTCGTTTTTTATTGAGGGTGGGGGGAAGGATGGGCAGCGAGAACCCCCAAATCCGCCCCCCCCCCTCCCCCTCCTATCCACGAGTCCGCCTCAAAAACTATGAAAGTTTTAAATTTTATTTCGTTGCCTTCATTCAAGCGACCAAACTACACACTACAAACAGACGTGCTGTAGGCACGGCCAAAATGGAGCCAAAATTGTAAAGGCCTTTGAATCGGTAATTCACCGTAAATTTCTTCTAAAATTAACGGCGTACGGTATTGTGGGGGATTTGGCAAAGTGGATTTCGGCTTTCTTACATAACCGATCACAACGGGTAAAAGTTGAAAATATTCTTTCAGACAGTAAAATGGTAACTTGTGGTGTTCCACAGGGATCTGTTTTGGGCCCCATTTTGTTTGTAATTTACCTAAATGATTAAAATTTGCGGATGACATTAAGATTGGAGCAGAAAACTTAACCACTATTGGTTCATTCGCACTGGACTCTGAAATTCGAAATGTGGCCTCGTTGGCAACGACATGGCAGTTACCTATCTCTATCTCTAAATGTTTTACTTTCCACATTGGCCATTTGAACTGCTGCCCCTTATTTTACCTTGAATCGACGGCCCTCCAGCCTACCTATGAGGTAAAGGATCTCGGGGTCTGGTTTACTAAAAACCTAAAATCCTCACTTCGTTGCCAAAAAATTTGCGTTCTGACCTTCCAACGCTCTGCCATTGTAAATAAATGCTTCACGTCTGGCAGCGTTCACATCAAGGTTTGGGCGTTCAAGGTGTTTGTGAGACCACTCCTTGAATATGCTACCCCGGTTTGGTCACCGGATCAATTGGGGGACATTGATATCATCGAATCGGTACAACGTAAGTTTACGAAACGCCTACCTGGCCTACGGGATCTTAACTATGGCGAACGTTTGGCCGGGGCTGGGCTTGAATTACTTGAACTTCGTCGAATCAAATTTGACCTAATTCTCACTTACAAAATTCTGAGAGGATTGATTGATGTAAATCTACCTTTCTTCAACTTGGCCCCAGGCAGGATGTACACGCGTGGTCATTCTTGGAAACTTGCTGTACATGTTGCACGTACAAACTGTCGCAAGATCTTTTTCTCCTATACGTGTTGTGAAAGTTTGGAATGCTCTCAAGGAATCAACTGTTGAACAGTCCACAGTCCATGGATTCTGTCGTAGGTTAATGCTCGAAAACCTAAGTCTTTTTTAAACGCCCATTCATAGAAATTTTATAGGGCTTTCTTTTGGCTTTGTTGTTCCTTAAATCTAGGCTCAGTGTTAGTGGCTCAGTGCCCTACCGCAGTCCTTCAACGTTTTGGTGGTAAAAAAAAAAATATGTTAAAACGCACTACTTTAATTGCCGGTTCATTGTCGGTTTGCAACATTTACACAGGTTAGAGTTAATGTCGCAAAATCATCCCGCACGAAAGAAAAAAACCAACAAAATGACTGCGTTGCCAACATTTACACGTTTGAACTAATGTCGCAAAACTGAGTCATGCAGTAAAGCCAACAGAGATGCATGTGCATTTAAAGGCACATAACTCCCTCCGGTATATTTTAACAGTTTCACTCGATACATTACCGGAAATAGTTTTATATAAACTGATTTACCTTTCATTTGCTGGTCTAAGGGTACGATGCAGATGTCAGTAGTGGCGCGTGAATGTTATTAGGCTTGTTTTAAACGGCTCGGTACGAGCGGTATTTAACTCCCGCCACATCGCTGGCAAGCCGCGGCCCTGGAGGAAGGATAATTAATCCTTCGCTCAAGTTTGCGACTTGGTCGTACGATGTGTCACGTTGCAGCGGCCCCGAAATGAGTATGACTAGTGTCTAGAGCAACGCGCGCTGCGGTCGTTTGAACTATATTTTAGCGTAGGTGACGCAGAGTAAAGCGGCCAGAACGGAGGGATTTATGTGCCTTTAAGTAGACCTGAAACCTCACTTTTACGGACATAAACGAAGTTAAACGTAATCCTGACGAGAACCAGGTTCGTGTTTCCGTAAAAGTCCGACAATTCACGACGATGACGTCATTACCCTAGTATGGATGTCACAAGAATGAAAGGAAACCGCTTCGTCTAAGTGAGATATAGATCTGTGTTTTGTTTGTCGGTGACCATTCAGCGCCAAGAAGAGCTTTGATTTATATAATTAATGAGGAGAAAGGTTTTATCTTTTCAGTCTAAGTATTGGTCTGTTCGGTGTAAGTCGAGCATGGCGCTCGTTTTGCCGAACGAAAACCAAACTTCTCATAGACAGTGTTTAGCTGGTTACTTTTCAATAAATGCAATAAAATTCGTGCTGTTTATTTTAATCGGGGACGTTCGTGGCTATCATTTGGTTATTGGGGCACTCCGCTACCCCCCCCCCCCCCCATAGCTGGGACTGACTCTAAATTCCAGATCCGGATTTAGAACCAGGTGAGGCCGAAAACTTGGCCCGAATGACCCCCACTTAATTCAGTAATGCAGGACGCGACAGTCTTTAGTCCATGTCCTGCCCTCTGAAGAACTATACATGGACAGTAAACATGACCAGCCAAGCAAACACACAACTTGTGTACTAGTCTTGCACAGTTTGTGTACGGAACATTAACAATACCTGCTTTTTTCCATTGTTGCAACAAAGTGCGGGCCTATCTCAGAAGAACTTAAAAACTTCGTTGGTTCTGTATATAACGTTGTAGCTGTAATGTTACTGCTCTAGTTGACATTCATTTTGGAACATTTCTACAGTTAGCCTGTTACTGCCAGGTAATGGAGTACGCACAACGAAGAAACTTACTTGTCTCAGTACATTCTTGATCGAATCCGAAATGACCCAATCAGACAAAACGGGAAACATCATAACAATAGGACTCTTGGCCCACACATTAACAGGATATTGTTTGAGCATTGTTGTTTAATTTTGCAATTCTCCTTCGGCTAACAAGAGAAATAAGAAATTGTTGTTTGTTGTTTGTTTTTAAATAGTGAAAACGCTGTTTATTTTCTGCTCTCCCAGAAAAAAAATAACAAAACCGGTGCGCTTTAAAGGTTTGGACTTTGTAATATTGATAGGTAAGTGCATGGAACCCGGAACAAGAGAAGCGCTGATTGAGTGAGCGAAGCGAACGAAAAGCAGCGTTTGTTATCCAGTGTGCGTAAAAATACACAGACGGAATACACGCCTCCCGTGACAAACACATGAGAGCAAACCGTCCCAATGTTGCAAATGGAGCATCAAACAACACTCATCTCAGCTAGTTTTCATTGAAACAAAGTTTAAAGGCGCGACAAAAGTTGAGTCAAAACCAAGGAACCTATAAACCAATTTCATGGGGGGGGGGGTTATAGTAGCAACTATTTCTTGGACTTTATTTTCAGTTGTTTCCCTTCCTGCCCATGATCACTGGGTCATCCCAGGTCCAGCCAGGTCAGTCCAGATCCGACTGCATCAGCAGGTTAATTTAATCCAGGTCAGGCCTGGTTACTGGATCAAGCATGTTGGCTGGTCATTGGGTCACCGGGTCATGGGACAGCCAGATCCGGGTCTTGCCAGGCCACCGGGTCAATCCAGAAAACTGGGTCTGGCGGGTAACCAGGTCATTGGTTCAGTCCGGGTCACCGGGTCCTGGGTCAACCTATATTCGGGTAACCAGGTCAAGAAAAACGTGATCCAGTCCAACTCTGTTGTGTTGATCGTTTTGTAGAGTCTTATAAGTCCTTAGGTCCAGTTGCGTGCACAGACCCCCGAGAAGGCAGCGGCAAACCTTTTGAGTCCGGGTCAAGAGAAGTGCTGATTGAGTGAGCGAAGTAAACGAAAATCAGTGTTTGTTAGCCAGTGTGCGCAAAAACAAAAATACACAGACAGGATATACACCTTCCGCAACAAACACTTTAATTTTTAATTTTGAACCACACAAACCAGTGAAAACCTCCACGCAAAAAAAATATATTAGTTTCCTACGTTTTTTGCGGTAATTTTTTTTTACCTGTTTATGGATACGTCATCGTTCCTTCACAGACCGTGTTGTTAAGCCTTGGAATGGTCCTATTGTGGCAGTCCAGTCCCCATCAGTAAACTCCTTTAAATCTCATTATGGCATCTTTTTCTTTGATCCTTAACTGTCGGGGAATGGGTTAGGTGGGTACCGTGGGTGCAGCACTGCTACTTTCGTTCTCTATTCCATTCTATCCTATTCTATTCTACCAAGGAGCATTTGTGTGGCAATAAACACTGCTTGTGGTAGAAAAACAACCGTGGTGAGAAAGGCATGAAGGATAGGCAAACGAAACCCCTTGCGACCAAACTGTGAGAGGTTGGGAGAGAAACAGCAAGAGAAAGAGGGGGATGGAGAAGGAAAGAGAGAGGTGAGGGCGGCGGCATAAAAACCTCCCCATCCAGCCATTAATCTTGGCTCTAAATAAGAAAACTTTTTATATCCTGCTCGTAATGGATGGCCACCATCAAGAATGACTGCTTTCCTTATCGTAGAGAGCGACAGTTTGGTTCCCAGAAGAGAGGCCGTCGATATATGCAAAGTAAGGAAGTTGTTTACGGCATCAATCCAATTTTTTTTTTTTTTTTTTACTTTCTTTTACATTAATTTATTAGCAGGTCGTAACAGTGAAGGACACATATTTCCATCGCTGTTTTCTATTTTGGTAAAATGTCACCGAAAACACCACTTTATTGTGGAATTTGTTGTCGTCCTTAATGAACAAATTCGCTTCATTTGTTGCTGCCCCAGTTTACGCGGCAGACGGAAAGATCGTATCTGAAACATTACTCTAGGAAAAACATCACTTACAGCCTTACCTTAAAAGTCCTCAGTATAAACGAAAGAGTGGAAAAGACAGATTTTGTAGGTGTCACCATATTTTTCAGGGGTTTGATGTTGGACAAATTAAGCATTTACAAACACACACACTGTCGTCCAGATTGGTCTGAAAGCCATGAAGTGTTCAAGCAATTATTATTACCATCGTATTGTTTCTGGCCTCATTGGGACGATTTTCAAGCGGATTTTTTGAAACTGTAAGTTTAAATCAATACAGTTAAAAAAAAAAACTACATAATTCTTAACTGCAACCTTCCGATTTATAATAATTGTTATAAATCGCTATTTGTTATTTGTGTAGTGTATGTGTTTCCTCAGAACAATCTTGTTATTACAAATTCACCAATAATCATAGTTTTGCCCTTCGTTAGATTTCGCCAGAACTTTTCGAGGTTGTGTGTGGTTTCGCGTTTGCCGCGTTTTGACTTTACCGTTTCTATAGACAGAACAAGATAGGAACATTTTTTGTCGTGTCTGCACTGTGACATTATGCAGAGTATATCCCGGTTGCTACCATGGTGGAAGATAGAGGAGTGGGGTATAATCGACCTAGTGTGGTATAATCACCCGATTATACAGCGGGGTATAATCGGGGTGATTATACCACAGTACCTTTTCGTTGTGCGCATGCGCAACTTACCGAGCTAAGCTTAAAACAGACGTCAACTGCTAGTTAATGACCGTAGCTTTTGACTCGTATATATACCAGCTGGGAAACTCGATGTATTCATTATGATTTTCGTATTTTAACATCACACTTTATAATTTTTTAGGCTAGTATCTTATAATTTTTCTCCGGCGATCTATTGGCTTAAATAATTTCAATTTTTACTGAATTAGTCTTTTAGATCTTTGAGCTCATGGTAATTATTAGCAAACGATTAAAAATTAGCATAAGCACACACACAGAAACATCTCTTGGCGGATTTCAGCAATGCTTACTTGATGCGGCGCTTTTAACACGAGGAAGACGCTAACGCAGCATCGCTTATAACTTCTCGTTGGAGACAAATAATTTTATGTACTGATAAACTGGTAAGCTAATAAAACGTAGCATTACGTTATAAATATTAATAATAACACTGAGAATGTCATTCTTTTTGTTATTATTTATTTTGAATTGGGATATACTCCAATAAAACAGCCCTCTATAGCTTTTTAATGTCAGGTTACAGGCTTCGTGCGAAAACAGTGGCCGAAAACAAAAGCTCTAGGGCTATTACTACTGAATATATTTTTGGGAAACTCCATCTCCAAAATATTTGCTGTCTGTAGCTGTATAAGACGAAATAAGGTAACAATACTGCAACAGGCTCCTATGCCATTGTTACGTTGTAACTGAAGTAACTTCAACAATAATCATGACTCAACTTTCCACATTAAATGTGTGTAGGTGGACCATTGTTGCAACAATAGTTTAAAATTGTGTGATTTCTAATCCACTTGGTCACTAAATTCTAATGAAAGGCGGTTACATTATTTCTCAAAAAAATGCGTCAGCATCACCGATTTAATTATGGTAATAAGAAACATATTCCGGCAAATATTTTTTTCTAACACCTTCTTCGCACTGAAAGAGCCAGCCTCAGCTTACGTCTCGGACGTATTGTTCAGTCCTTGGAAGGTGTTGGGAAAATGTCGCCCAAGCCCCCATTTATCAGCGGGGCATTTTTGCAAATGGAGGGCAGTTCCTATTACATCAAGTTGTACTAAATCTCGTTAAAACAATCTGAATCATTTTGTAACATTGAATACCGTAAACAAAATGTCACCGACGCTTGGTTACTTATGCTAAGGCTGGGTACGACGAAAACTTGAGACTTCACTCCATCCCCTGACAGCAGCGTCAGCCACCTTCCAGGACTTTCGGTTCAAGGTTTGAATATTTTCCCCCTTATTCTTCTTTTGAAAGTTAATAATGCTTTAGCTTACTTATATTCAGGATGCTGATACGGTAATTCCACCGTACTAACAAGATATTCGCTCCAGACAGCCAGGAAAACGGCAAGTTCGTGAAAACAGGTCC
>JAHWFP010075082.1:5781-19959 GCA_023313725.1 Lithobius niger
TCGAGCAGTGTTTTCCAGCATTTTGCAGTACCATTCGAGCAGTGTTTCCCAGTATTTTCCACTGAGTAACTATACTGGATACCTCCAAACTTGCGTTTTGTGATTGGATAGTTCCAATCTCCGAAGACTAGTTTCAACCATTTCGTCAAAATCTCAAGTTTAAATAGTTTTAAAGACTGTAGCCTATTAAAAACTTGAGTGGTGAGGCAGTACCTTAGAAAGATTCTTCACGAACCCTGACAGGAGCAACATAAAAGCGGCGGAGTCTCCATGTTAGTATTGCCGTATGTTCCATATCTCGTTCTGGGTCGTGATTCCATGCGGCCAAATATGGAATGAGTGGTCTAACTATTTCTGAGGCAACTCACGTTAAAAATGCTACATAAATAGGTTTTTAACCAAATAGACAGGTGCGACAAAATACCACTCACGCTACGATTACTCCAGGCATGCACCTCCAAGTGCAACAGCATTCGACGAGCGTGAACCGGTGAAGCAGAAGGTCACTTCAACCCATGGCAGACAGGTAGAGATGGCGATGGCGGTTTAAAGGACCTGCAGTTTTTGATTGCTATAACCACGATCCATGGCTGTCTGCCGTGATTTCCATCCGTGATAATGAGCTAGCCACTGACGAACGAGAAAAGCAGATCTTTGGCCGTCTGAGTGGACTAGCGCAGTCACGTGATACGCGCGTCACGGCAAACACCCTTGGCGCGTGGTTTAGGCATGTCACTCGACAGTACGTACCAAAGATTAAAGACAGTATCTTTTAACCAAAATCGTTCTTCTTTGGTACGTAATACACACATCTGTCAGCCGTTGACTTAAAAACGGCTTTAACAACGCCCTTGACAACGCAAGTGTAAAGCAAAAGTGTTGGTGAGCACACGTTCCTGAAACACTCCTTTCGTGACATTGGCCGACGTTTTGATCACGGATGGATCCACAGGTACATTCTAAAACAATCGACGCCGTCGTCATTTTTTATGGAAGCTGTCGCTTTTGGCGTGATCGGTCGCTGAGTAGCTGGATGAGTTTTTGAAAATGTTCAGAATGATTTTGAAAGAAGTCCTCAATGTCATCGTGCTAAGGTGCTGCAATTGCTAGTTGTGAACGACCTAGAGAAAGCCTTTGTAGCATAAAAAGGCCAAAACCAGACTGGCTAGCTGTTCGTTGCTGCATTACTACACGGGAAAGAAAGACGATTAACGCAACACCACCAACCCTATGATTGCAGCAATTTTGACTTTGTAGGCTCGTAGTAACGCATCGCTTCACACGAAATTTTCTTCTGTGTGGTTAGGGCTTAAAGGTGCCTATTCACCAAATGACAGGTTGCAGCATCTATAGCGCCATCTACTATTATTTAGTTCTATGTAGCAACTTGATTTCGACAAGCGAACGAACACGAAAAGAAATTTCTTTTTACACAACAAACTAACCGAGTGACACCTTAATTATTGAATGTAAATTTGGTGCGTCCACGTGCACCAGGGAGAAAGTGGCCACGGTCATTAGATGGCGCCCATCTAGCGGAAAATCTAGTTTTAAAACCGTCTATATGTAAAAAAAAAAAAGCGTCCGTGATGTTGTTAGGCTTAACTTTACCGCTTGCTTTCTGGTATACGTCGGGGCACCAACTTTACACTCAATAATTTTTGTACAATGCTTGTTGTACAAAAAAAAAAGATTTATTTGTGTGTTCCTTCGCCTGTTGAAAGTAAGGGCTAGATAGAAGTAGATAGCGGCAAATGTCTATAGATGATGCAGCTTGTCATTTGGTGGTATGGTTGTGGTGTCGTCACGTGCGGCACCACAGTAGTTAGCAATCCTTGTTTCCTAATGTTATCCTAACCCAGACTAATTCCACCCTCGTCGCCATTCTGGACTGTCCTGGTAGGTAGCCTATTGCATGTGTTCCCCCAGCAGAGTAACGACTATATACCACAGCTTAATGCAAGCACAGGAATGGACGTGTTTATAGTCGTTACTCTGCTGGGGGAACACGCGCAATAGGCTACCTACCAGGACAGTCCAATGGTGGCAATCCCCCTTTAAGGGCACGTCTGCGCTACGACTCGCCTTTGCATTCTCGCAGCAAGCCACAAATTACCTGAATTTCCAACATGACGTCGGGTTTAGCTCTGCCGGCTCGCAACGAAAACAGTCAATAAGGTGAGCTCAGACGACTAGGAAAATTATTTCGTCAGGAGAAATTCTTATCTTACTGTCACGAATTGTAAGGCTGCAAGCATTTGCTCTAAACGATGTCGGATTTGGCTAATCCAGGTCGTTACCATAGCAATGACACCTTTGTCATCGTGATTAAATTCTAGCTGCGAGAATCAAAAGGCGAGTCGTTGCGTAAATGTTGTGTCCATTAAAACGTCGTGCTGTTTTGTTGCACGTTTTTACCAAAGCGTGTCAGCGTCACACCGTAAATAAAGTTAGTTTCTCAAGTCTAGGTTTTTCAGTGCCAACTAACGTATTTTCTAAAGTTCTGGAATAATATTTCACGCTTAGGGACGGTCATTATTTATCGCCGGGTGGGGGGGGCTGGTGGGGGTTGGGGGGTCGTGAATTTTTTATACCCTCTCTTGGGGGGGGGGTCATAAATTCCCAGGGGGGGAGTCAAAAACACACTGACCATACTGGAAGAACAAGTCATTTTTGGATCTCAAAAATGGCACTTTCAGCAGTCAAAATAACTGACAACGCCTCAGCTTCTGGGGGCAAGCCCCCCAGACTTCCCGTGACATGAGTGTTTAAATGTTTTGAAACTATTAGTACCAATATTAAAAGTAGGCCTATAATTTTTATAAAGAACTTTGTAGAAAAGCCGTGTCACCTGGTTTCTTGGCTTCTTCTGTCTTTCAGGTGCTGACTATGTTATGGATGTGGGAATACAAGCAAGCAGTGTGTTCATCATACTTATTGTATGAATCTCGACGAGAGATGGGTATACGGAACATTTTATAGAACATTTTGACCAAACGTGTCTTTTCGTTAAAGTAACATACCCCCTGCCTTATAGCATCCGCCTGCCTCACAACACCCACGCGACGATCACAGCCGCGTATTTACCACAGCTAAGGTCAACTGAGACGGTAGCTTCGTTCCTCGCAGTGAAAAACATAGCTACTGTCTCAATTGGCATTGCGCCTAATAGTCTAGCCACCGTGACCCAATTGATTGTGTCGTCACAAACCGGAATGACTCTCGTATTTTAAAATCATAATTTATAATTTTCTAGACTAGTGTCTTATGATTTTGCTTCGGCGATCTATTGGAATAATTAATTTTAATTTTTACCGCATTAGTCAATTAGATTTTAGATCTCATCGTAATTATTAGAAAATTAGTAGATGTACACACAGAGATGAAACGTCATGATTATTGTACGCGCGCAATGCATCATTTAGTGACGGGTCGTTAGTAAATAAAGTTCCATTATATTCAACAGAAAATCTCCTAGACGCCACATTTTAAAAAGGATTTTTAGCAAGGGAAAGAATAACGGTAAGGAAATAGACCTTAGGGGCCGTACTTGATGTGGAGGATCGAGAAAAATGGTGCTGGGAGGTATATCCCATGGAGGAATCTAACCTAATCTTTCCTCCATGGTATATCCCTTTAAAAACGAGACACGTTTCCTTACAACTGAAATGGTAACTGTCCGTGTGGAAAGCTACACTTAATTTGGTTACAGCACTAGTCTTGGCTACAGGAAGTCATCTGCAGACTGTCTCAAGGTATACGAAAAGCCATTTTTAATTGGGGGGGAGGGGCGTCACATTATCTTTGAACCTTGAGTGGGGGGAGGGGGTCAAGATTTTTTTCAGGGTCTCGAAGGGGAATTCATCGAAAATTTGGTGGTCATATTCACATTTCCTCTGCTCTGCCCTGCCCTCACCCCCCTCCCCCGGGCCATAAATAATGACCGGTCCCTTACGGCTAAATACGGATAATTACTTTGGTCGCACGATTTTATTTAAACAAGGAATTAAAAGTCCAAATGATTCATTAAAAATTCAGCGGTTTAAAATGTTTCCGGTCGGGAATACAAGCAAGCAAGGAGAGCTGCTGCAGCGCTGTTACAGCTAACATTAATACATCAGCGTTCAGTTATTTATGCTGCGGAAAAGTTGCACACCCCTTTATTGATTGGTCTACGTGACTGTGCAGTTATGAAAATTGTGTTTACGTAATCCTGTAATATTGATTTTTCAATCCATCTAGCTCGTGCCTTGCTTGTGCCGACCCTCCCAGCCCAACCGTCAATACAATTTTTCCCTGCCTTTTCGTTTTTTTTTTCTCTATTTTGTTTTTCCGTATGAAACCACGAGGTAAATCGTATTATCATCCGTCATATACAAAAAAGCACAAAGCACAAACAAGGAATAATGGACGCAGAGACATATTCGGCTGCGTTCCTCGCTTGCTCATATAATGGAGATCACATTACATCAACCGCACTAACGGAAAATAAAAAAAAAAATAAGAATATTGAGAAAATGGTAAGCCCTTGGGCCCGGCGTGTTTCCTTTCCATCGTGCGAGTTAGCGAAACATGTTAGTCAAAATGTACGGGTTTTCATATCGGATCTAAAAACATCATGGAGGTGGATTACTTGTTACACGGCAAAGTGCTGGATCATGCTTCCTCGTTTACCAGTGACCTAAAAAGCGGGTCTCACTGTGACCATATTGGTTAAAACTGCAACGACAAAAACTGGCCGTGAGAACGATTGAAAAAGTCAAACTTAGATCTAATTTGAGTCTTCTCACATCGAGAGTCAAGATTCAGAATTTGTATGCATTCACAAACATAGCAAATGCCCAAACCAAAGTTTAAAATATCGCCCGAAGTAAAACGATGTTTTAATTCGGGTGATATATTTAAACCTTAGTTTGGACATTTGCTGTTCTTGTTAGGCAAATAATACTGTAATATGCGAGCCCAGGCGGGTCACCGCATTAATAAAGAACATTGACCAGCAAACTTTTACGAAGAAATGCATACCAGGTTTAAAAATTAAAACTTGCTCATAATGTTTAAACAATTTTTAGTTTTGACTCTCGAAATGGTAGAAGACGGAAATCAGATACAAGCTCAACCTTTTCAATCTTGCATAAGGGGTGTCTTACTAAAGTTAATTGCAAAACCCAAAGGACTCTCGTATGTATAAGTTTTCCAAACCAGCGCCAATATACCAACTATGCTATAAAGAAAATTACCAATACACCCGAAGCTAAATTTTATTTCGTATTTGTTCAGTTAGATTGAAGCCATTCAATTTTGCTCGCATGACAATTGGCGCCCGAAAGGGGTGGGCTTGACTGCTCTCACAAAAGCAGCAATCAATTTAGTTTGCGATAATGTTCGTCGTCTACTTCGGAGAAGCAGAATAATAGACCGTCTTGCGCCTAGCTCTGCCACTTGTCCTGAACGTATGACCATCAACAACAACAACATTCTGCCGCTTACAGCAACAACACAATGGTGTTTCGGCAAACTATTCAATTGGACCGAGTTTCCCATTGGCTGCCGCCGTTCAACCTGACGCCAAATCATCGTGCCATTTGCTGAAACGTGATTTGTAATGGCGTTCAGCGTGACGTGCGAGCATGCGGCCATCAGTACAGTCATTTCATCAGAAAGGAAGGATTTAGAATGGAAAAGTGGAGGTGGGTGTTGTTGGGGGTAGAGGGGGGGGGCAGGTAAGGAGAGGATTTGACAAAACGTTTTAGCGAAGTTATTCAAGTAACTCAACCAACACGCTGGGAGCTGAAATGAGTTAAAGGGAACAAAAAAAATTAAAAATTGAGGAAGTTCTGAGCATCGAATGCAAACAAACGAACTGCGTTCTCCTTTTGCCGGTTTTGATGGGATGGATGGGTTAGCGAGGGGGCTGGGAATTCGGGTCCATGACGATTCGGTCCCGGACAACTTGGTGCCGGACAATTTGGCCCCAAAATTACAGATAGTGCAACAGTTCGGTCCCGTATAAAAAATGACCCCACGAAAATTCGGTCCCGCAAAAAAAAAGTAACTCGCCCGCGTGTTTAAGTGGGTTTATGTAAATAAATGCCAAGTAGTTGAGCTCCACGTAGTACTATAAAATGACGTCACAATGGCAGATACCCGTCGAACAAGCAATGCTGCGGAGAGCTGGATCAGAATCTTTGATTGGCCATAGTCATCCAACTGTGTAGAAAGCCATCAAAGCCGTTCAAACGTACCAATCTCAGGCATTGCTCAAGATACAAAGGGAGAACAGAACTTCCACCGAAATGTGGAGGGCCCCAAGTTTTGAAATTGCAGCAACGATTGACGACTTACGGTGAACTCGATTTTATAAGCTGTCCTTAGTATAGAGGCGTAATGACCAGGGAATTTGAAAAAATTAAAATTTCAAGTTGTAAACAAAAGTAGAAACTGGCACTGCACTCAACATACGATTCTCATTTTTTTAGTCATAGTTGTAGTAGTTGTTGCTCAAATTGTAACTGGCATTTTATTTTTTTTAACTTGGAAAATTTTTTGACTTGGGGCCGAATTGTCGTATGTGTTCTTATTTTTTTGGACCGAATTGTCCGGCACCGAGTTTTTGGGACCGAATTGTGTCGAACCCGGGAATTCCGGTAAAAGAAGTGATACGTGACCTGCAGAATGGTACGTCTTCTTTTGTGAAGAGGTGTGGAAAGCGATGATTTTTTTTAGAGATCCTAGAGTGAAAAAAATGTTAACGTAGACATGACGCCATTATTAATAAAAACTATGGCTGTACGCCAGTCTAGTCGGTAGCCGTATTGTCACACTCCCCCCTTTGTTATCGCATCATTTGCGTTTGTTTCTGTTGGGGCCCAGAGTTTGATAGCCCAGAGGTTTCGTTCAACAGTAGATGTCGTAATATTTCGTTTGTTACTGACTGTTTCTATTTATTTATTTATTTATTTATACAGAATGCCTTGGCTCGAAGCCATGCGCTCTCATACAGAACTACTAGGGCCAAATTCACAATGACAACATAGCATGAGCTGAGCACGGACTCAGGCTTCACTGTGAGGCCGACTTTGCAAAATTTGAGCCTTGCTCACGTCGTATACATAATGGCAAAGCCAAGTCGTGGCTCATGCTCAAAACGTGAGTCGACTCAAAAAATCCTATTTGTATTTCCGTGCATTCCTCAAAGGTCTGCTTTGCTAAGTGTGAGCTAGGCTCAAACTCACGCCAAAGCTTTACTTTGCTTAGTCTAAGCCTGGATTTCATTATGTATACCAAAGTGAGTCTGAGCTAGGCTCAGGCTTCACCCTGACTTAGCAAAGTACCAGCTCAGACTTTGAGTTGAGCCGTCATTATGAATTTGGCCCTAAAGCATACAAAACTACATAACATACTATTACTACGTCTTCGACAATACCCTTAGGAGTCCGGTGTAAACCCCGGCAGCTGAAATCCAGACAAAAAAAAATCCCGGCACCGAAATCCCGACAGGTCAAAATCTCAATATTCAAATTCCCGACGGGTTAAAATCCCGACCGTCTTTATAATTCCCGATAAGAAAAAGTTGGTTTGTCCGCAGCTCTCTTTCAGCGGCTTTGTCCTTTATTTGTAATATAGAACGGCAAACCAAATGACAAACGGACAGTTTAACTTTAACACGGGAGAGTGACGTGAAACCTAGGACGATATATGGTATACTGAACAAGCAGACTCACGACTTAAGGCGCAGCCAGCATCGATACTTCCGCTTTGGGATTATGGGATTGCAGCCGCCATAACGATTGTCATGGGGTACACAATGTTGGAGAAACACAAGTCTGACGAGTAGGGTGATACTCCGATACTCTGCAAAATTTATCCTAGCACAGGCAAAAGTTTGAACTAATTTTCCAAGAGCTGTTTGATTTTAGAAATTAATCTTAGCATCATTTTAAGTTACACATCATTTACACATTTGTGGCAACCTGCTAAATACATGCATTACCTTCATTGCACAATTACGACAGAAATGATGAAATTATGGGATGTGTATCCTAGGACGATATATGGTAAACTGCAATATGGTAATCCCGTCTGCAATATATTTATTTATTTATTGCATGCAGCCGATTGTTGCTGGCCACTTTGAAGCAATTAAACTCAGCTCTGAAAGCCTGCATCTGCGAAATAAATACGCCATTCTATCGTTTGTAGCTGCCTCGAAATTAACAATGTAGCTTAGTTTGGTTTAAATCTACAGGGTGTAACAAAAGGTCGTGTCCAAACTTAGGTGACTAATTCCTTAGGTCAAACTAAGAATATAATTCATATAAACATTTGACCAAACACGTCTTGTTCTTTGGTTATCGCATGAATTTAAGAACCCAAATTCCAACTCCGCCTCCCCACCTCCGCCCACGCTCTGGCTATTACAAAAACAAATCAGAATAGGAAGGTAGTGAATGAAGACAATGAACTGAAGGTAGAGAACAAACTGTTCATCAAAATCAAAATCAGACTAAAGGAGAAATATCTCTATTGCCAAACAATTCGTCCTGGAGGGGAAGCAACAATTGTTCGAAAACTTCGTTAGTTGGTGTTAATGTTGGACTGATAATACCATAGAGGTTTTAATAACGCGAAGTATTAAACGCGAACATCAGTTCTGCACAGATCGAAACTAAAATAAGAAAACATTGTGAAATAGGAAAAGGCCGATAACAGTAGTACTGGGTCAAAGGGAATCACTTAACACAGCACGAACGTGCAGCAGCTGGATTATTGGTCTAGTGCTGTCGGAATCTGTTGCCCATCTCTTACTGCAGTGTTGGAAGTTTGCGTCGATTTAAAAGTCCAGGTACTGTACGTTCGGTGATATTGTGACGAGTCCTTGTCAGCAATGCGAGATGGTTCACAATAATTCGTCAAAAATCCTTCCCTGGGCGTTAGAGCAGGTTTGCAAATGCCCTGCAGACGACGTTAATTCCTTGAAGTGCTAGAGTGGTTCGTAAAAATTGTAAAAAAAAAAATTGTTATTGTTTCCCAAAGACACCTGGTTCCTGTGTGTGGTTGGGGGGATAGCAGTTACAGTAATTGTGCAAAATTTCTTCCCTGAACATTAATGCAGGTGCGTGGGCGGAGATGGGGAGGCGGAGCAGGAACTTGAGTTCTTAATTCATGCGATAACCAAAAAATAAGTTGTTTTTGGCCAAAGGTTTATTTGAATTATATTCTTAGTTTGACCTAAGGAATTAGTCGCCCAAGTTTGGACACGACCTTTTGTTACACCCTGTATATCGTTTAGCTGAAACATGGATTCTTTCCGAAGTATTTATTGGGAGTCATGGCCCACAGCCGTATGCCCCATCCAAAATTACTATAACTATAACTAAAGATACAACAACTATACCTTCAATGACACACACTTCTACACAGCAACTATACCACTAATAGTAGACCTCCACCTTGCACCACTGTCCAACCACTTCTTTACTCCACCCACTCCCTCGCACTGTAGGGCTCCCTATGATACCCTGTCGCACTCATTGCCACACACACTGTCACTCCCACTGCCGCACCGCTGCACTGCTGCACTCTCTTCATCCAGAGGAAATCATTTTACCCTTCAACAATCAGCTTTTTTAGCAAAGACATAACACGTGCACGAAGAATGGATATGGAGTTTGCTGAGTGGCATAGTTTTTTAATTACAATGGTTAAAACAATTTTAAACAATCAAAATGATCATTCCGGGACCTGTAACTCCGGAATGGCTCGACCAATCGAAAAAGTGGTCTCTGTGAGGATGAAGCCCGGGGAAATTTCTGGCCTAGATCATGTTTCAGATTTTAGGTAGGTGCAGTAGCTTTTTCTGAAACCGTGTCACACAAGAACAAGAACCAGAACAACAAGTTTTCAAATTTCCGTGTGGCTCCGTACGTTTACTCTTGCACAGAATTGCATAAAAGTTGGTATAAAGTTGGGAAAAGTTGCTATCTACTATCTAGCCAAGTTTGGTCGAAATATATTTAATAGAAACGGAGAAATTAATAGTTTTAGTTTTGCGGGAGAGAGGACTTCAATCATTTATATACACGGAATGCTTCCACTTCACGTTTCCTAAAAGTGCGGGTGAATTGTTGGCTCACCAGCATTGTTAGCATTTCCTTAATCTTTAGTGTTCGCGTTCGTTTGTTTTGTTAGTGTCTGTGTCTATGTTTCAATCTCCATCCCTACTTTCTGTTGATATGGTATCACTGTCCTGCTGTTTATCTGATGTTATAGTTCTGTAGTTTTAAGTAGGTTTAAGTAGTTCTATACGAGAGCGCATGGCTTTGGGCCAAGGCATTCTATATAAATAAATAAATAAAATCTTTAGTAGGAGCCCTGCCTGATCTTCAGTCTATGCCTTGCATTTTGCGTTTGCTGATTGGCATTGTTGCATAAAAACAATGTTTAAAACAATGTAAAACAATAAAACGGATCATTCAGGGCCCTGTAACTCCATTCCCTGAAAAACCATTCCGGGTGTTGCAGACATAGGGCCTTAGCGCTTCGTCGGACAGATGACCGGGTGCGGTTAACGCTCGCTAAAACCCTTTGATCCCTTAACTCCGGAACGGGACGACCAATTGAAATTTCTATTTCTATAAAGGGCGCATCTCCGGAAGTAGATCTGTCATTTGAGCTAAGAACTAGCTTTCTACAACAAACGGTTTAGTTTGTAGAGACCATTCTATAAACGCGTCCAAAGAAATCCACCATCATCCTCACCATCGTATAAGACAAAAATGAAACTCACGATTCCAGCTTCAGATCTCTAATGTGACAAATCGGAAATTTATGAAAGTTGGTACACTACACGTGTGGGCCAAGTCCCACAAAGCTCATACTCCAAATATCAGAGGAAAATGTTGAAAGACGTCGGAGAAATTAGGCATCGAAATTTCGACTTTAACATAGGAGGCCGAGGTAAAACCTTACACAGTAAAGGCGGACTAATGAAACACAATGGGGCCAACATTGTGAACAGAACAAAGATTACTCCCTGGTTCTCGCCTAAGTTTCTCACGTTAGTATTAGCCTAGCTTGCGTTCGTTGTTTTAATTGAAAGTGTTTCTTGGTCAACTCCATCGTTTTCTACAATACTAGCTGTACCCCCGGCGTAACATATGCCGTCTAGCTGGTTCCCGCATACCTGAGCGTAACACTGTAGTGGGCCCCGGTTTCCCCTATTGTGTGGTGTGAATATCCCCATCTCTGCCCCCTTTTTGAAACCCTGCTGATTTGTGTTATGGAAGTAAATGTTTATTTTCAATGGAGGACGTTTCTTTGTTCTGATACCAAGCCCAACAAACCCAACAACGGTTGTGCATGCAGTGATTGTTACTCAACCAACTTTGAAACTCTTCCAAGTCGGCTCTTAAGAGGTAGCATTATTAAAGCAATATTTCGATTGTTACTGATTGTTACAGGCCACACCCGTTTGTTTGACATTGTCGGTCGCTCGCCCTCTTTCATTACAGTGCATAATGATGAATTTGCTTGCCCAACCTAAGCGTATTATATATTAGTGCCACAGTAGGAGGAAATGATTTGCTGTTAGTGACTGTTCTAGGTTAGAACCCTGTGAATAAAAGGCATTCTTAATTACTGCCAGAAACATCAACTAAATTAACAGATACTAAGCTGCGGATATACTGGAGTATTTACTCGTCGACTGAATTATAAACGCAAGGGAAGTAAGTCGGGAGGTTTGGTAGGTGGCTCCCTCTTGTAACGCCAAACAACGAAGCTACAATAAAAGTGACAAGGTATCCCAAATCGGTCAGCAGATGGCAAGCCCGTTGGTTTGATATCCTCCGAGCAGCAAGGAAGGTACAAGTGGAACGGCCTTTTATTCAGGGGCCCTACATACCTGCCTTCACACAGCTTCGGACAAACAAACAGTCGTGCGTCCATCCATCAGTTTTAATCACCAACACCACCTTATATAACGAGGGACCAAACCTCTCGGTGTCCTCATTTCTCCATGACCATACGTCTTTGAATTTATCCATACGCAACAACGCTCGCACCGAATCAATAGTCACCGGTAATAACGATCATTCCGTCCGGAATCGAAAATGGCCTCCGAACCCCATCTGTCCGAGCGAGCAACAACAATTGCCGCGTTATTATTGACGGTAGCCATCAAGCAGTGAAGTAATAATCGCGGCCCTGATGGTGTCCCATTTGACGGCCCCCTCTTCCCCCCCACCCCCTTCCCCCTCCCCGTTTTCCAATTCCATGTCTCATTTGGTGGAACGGGAGCGGAGCATTCAACTCCCAAACTGTCAGTAGCTGGCAACGAACTGCAATAAGCGCTTCCAAAGCTATCATTATGTCTATAAATCATTTCAACTCTGGCTCGACGCTATCAATGTTTGGTTTAGACCCCCTCAAACCACCACCACCCCAACCCCCCCCCCCCCCCCCAACGAATGGGCCAACCGTCCACAGCCGGGGCCGATGAATGATTTGATTGCTCATGGCTTGGCACCAACTTCGTCGTCGCTGAATGTATGATGCTATAGTCTCGGGCGGGCCAATAACGTACGTCAGTCAGTGCGAGACTAGTTGGGAGGCGAAAGACAGACTACGTCATCACTAGTTAGCACCTTTCCAGTTCCGACTTTTATAGCTAACAACAAGGTTAGCTCTTCTTTCCTGAAAAATGTAGTGAATAACGCAAGCCAAAAGCTGATCAATCTTTTTTTTACCCCCTCTACTACCAGTTGTAACACCACGAAAGCCCAGTCTTAACAACGATAATTTTTCGGTAATCACAAGTTGCATTCCGACCGAATAAACACAGAGGGCTTGCGCCTAGTTTTAGCATCGATAATTTTTCAACAATCACAAGTTGTACTCCGATCTGAAAAAACACCAAGAGCTTGCGCCTAGTTTATATCGATAATTTTTCGAAAATCACAAGTTGCTAGATCGAATGGAGCCGGTACCGGAGCTGAGTATACCGGCTGGTACTTGGTGGCAACGTCAACAATCGAGTCGGTACCCGGCAAAATTTGGTTAATTTTAATGATGTGCTTCTGTTATTTATTTATTCAAGTACACTTTTATTTCAGTTAACTTTTATTTATTTTCTTATTTACCTTTAGTTATTTAAAGATTTGGATGACTGTAAAACGTTAGTAGCGTAATTTGACTGCGCCATCCTTAGCAAGATTACTATGTTTTGGATTGGAGCTCAGGAACATATGCAAAACAAAAATCCAGCATAGTAATGCTGGGGGTTGATGATCTTACAAAGTTTTTCAAAATTCATTATATTTATAAAATTTATAAAAATTATCATTAATTAAGACACAAAAGTAAATGTTTTAATTATTCAGTGCGGTATTGTGCTTGGCCCTAGCGGATATTGGTAGGGTGCGCTATACGCTGACACCGGGAAAAAGTAATCGATAGTAAGCCATTAAAAGGAAAAAAATTGTAAATAAAAATTAAATTGTTTTTTCATTAAATATTTATTACCATGTGAGTGTAACAATTTGTGTTACATTATTTATTTACTCAGCTCTTTTTGAGTATCTAGTTATTCAAACTCTATCCTGTATGTTACTGGTAGTAGGTGCACCTTTCAGTTACCAACTTTAAGAGCAATTTGTCAACATCCGGTTTTTTTTTTTGCCATCGTTTATTATCCAAGCAACTTTGAATTAAGCTAGTTCCAAACGTGTGTGAATGAAGTTTAGGAGCTGCCAATCATAGATATTTATTTTTTAAAGTTCATTCATGAAAATTCAAGAATCTGAAATGGAAACTTACCCACTTAAAGGGCAATTACAGCCATTTTGACATGCACGTGATAATTTTGGACCACTTAAACAATAACTAAACACAAGAATTGCGGTAAGAATACGTTACGTACGTCCGATACAACAATATAATTACTGCAACACCAAAACACGAGACGGGGCCGCCATTGTTTTGCTGGAACGCGCAGAAATTAATGCCGACAGATGGTAGCCATCGATTTTGACACGCAGCCGAATGAGATAGCTCTATTGGGTGTGAGAGCTCAAGCGACCGACGGCCTTACCTGGCCGACAGTTGTAGTGGCCAGTTAAGGCCGTCGGTGGCTTGAGCTCTCACACCCAATAGAGCTATCTCATTCGGCTGCGTGTC
>JAHWFP010075082.1:20359-31256 GCA_023313725.1 Lithobius niger
GACACGCAGCCGAATGAGATAGCTCTATTGGGTGTGAGAGCTCAAGCCACCGACGGCCTTAACTGGCCACTACAACTGTCGGCCAGGTAAGGCCGTCGGTCGCTTGAGCTCTCACACCCAATAGAGCTATCTCATTCGGCTGCGTGTCAAAATCGATGGCTACCATCTGTCGGCATTAATTTCTGCGCGTTCCAGCAAAACAATGGCGGCCCCGTCTCGTGTTTTGGTGTTGCAGTAATTATATTGTTGTATCGGACGTACGTAACGTATTCTTACCGCAATTCTTGTGTTTAGTTATTGTTTAAGTGGTCCAAAAGTAACACGTGCATGTCAAAATGGATGTAATTGCCCTTTAATTTTAAACCTTTTTTCCGTGCTGGGAGCGGGACAGAAAGGTTGATGATTGAGGTGGTTTAAAACCATGCAAGTTGAGCGACTTTTACAAAAGTTATGAGTTGGGGAGGGAGGGATTATAATTGTTCATAGCTCTTAACCACTTTTGTACCAACCATATTTTGAATTAATAGGATATAGGTGTTTTTTTTTGGGGGGGGTGGTCCTGGAACCCTCTCCAATTTGACAGTTGATTTGAAATGAAGTGCGGGTAGCCCTTTGTTTGGACTTGTTTCTTAATTTCCAGTTTTCATGTTTTCTTTCAAGTATGATACTTCAATAAATGCACCCAACATTTTTTTTTATCTGTGCTTACATTTAGGTAATACACAAGTACTGATACTGATCAGAAAAGACAACCTACTACAATGCTGACAAATGGCAACACCCCTTGTTTTTAATGTGTTGGTTTTTTATTATTATTTAATTTTTTTTACAATAAATCATGGTTCGTGTTCATTTTTATTTTGGAACCGGCAGGTGCCAAAAGCTGCAAGGACTGGCACAGGAGGCACCGGTAAATTTTGGCTCCGGTCGATCCCTACAAGTTGCATTCCGAACTGAATAAACACAGAGGGCTTGCACCTAGTTTCAATATCGACAATTTTTCAACAATCACAAGTTGCACTCCCAATTGAAAAAAACACCAAGAGCTTGCACCTAGTTTTAATATCGCTAATTTTTCGATAATCACAGGTTGCATTCCGAACTGAAAAAACACAGAGCTTGCGCCTAGTTTCAATATCGATAATTTTCGATAACCACAAGTTGCATTCCGAACTGAAAAAAACACCCTGAGATCTTGCGTGGGGTGTGTTTACCAGCTATAGGGAATGAAACGAATGGCTATTACCTAACGTAATACCACAGAGCCTAGTTTACTATCGATTCGATCATCATTTGATAATCACTAATAGCATTCCGAACTGGAAAAAAAACACCCAACGATTGCGAGAGGTGTTTTTTATCAACTTGGGAATGTAACGAGTGAGCCAGAGAAATGATCTGTACTTAAACTAGGCTCGAGTGCATTCGCAATGGTAAAAACACCTTGCTTTATAAACAAGATGGAAGGAGGGACCAAGGCGAAAAATTCATCTGATACTACTATACGCATGGTCTATTATTATTGACTTTATCAAGAGTCCAGTTTAATATCGATCATTTTTCACAATAATTACAAGTTGAATTCCAAACTGAAAAAAACACCGCGCACAGAGGTATTTTTTATTAGCTTGGGAATGCAAGGCGTAAAAAGCAGAATGAAAATGTCTGCTTCTTGCAGATAAATGGAACTTTATTAATCTAAGCGCATAAAAGCCATACTATAAAAGTTGCCTTGTTACTAACAAGAGCCACACAGACAAAAATCAAATTACCTGTCTCGTGTAGTTATCCGAAATATTTTTTTGGTATGGAAATGACGACGTAAATGACTAAATAAACAAGACGCCACAAGGTAGTAATGGTTCAACAAATCTAACCAGTCTTTAACATCGACTATTTGCATTTGGTAAATGATTTTATTGGATGTCGCTGTTTTGTTCGAGTCGATTAGACTCTTATGCGAACGGTTTGTCTGTCTGTCTGTCGGTCTGTCTGTATGTTCGCGCTATAGCGTTTTAACGAATTATCGGATGTCTGTCAAATTTTGCACACAGATTCTATGGCACATTTCTAGGTCTAAGTTCGAAAATTGACCGATTCCGCCGGGGAAATCGTACACTAGAAATAATCAAAGATTTTTGTTTGTTGCAAACGAATGGCGTTCGTTTTTTTTTCTTCGGCCGACTGACGTCATCCATCCACGACCAATGGCTGGAAACTTTGTAGCCTTCATCAGCGGCTGACGTCACCACCAACCGACCAATGACTAGCAAATTATTGCACAGACCACTGACGTAGGCACGCGGCTCCTCTGATCTCATCTCGTACGAATAGAACTGGATAACAAGCTTGTACAGTCATGTCGGCATGCGAAATTAGCACAGACTTAGGCTACTTGTTTGGACAATCGTTCATGACTTTAATGCTTAGTATTTTTTTTTTTGAGGGGTAAGGAGAAATATTTAAAACAACTTCTACTGTATGACATTTTTTTTTGTTGTCAGGGGAGGAGAGGGGGGCGCAAATTCATAAAACTACTTTTGGGCAATGACTGTGCTATCTAGATATTTCATCCTTATCAGTCGTGCAATGTGGCAACGTCGCAGTTGGATAAATTAAATGTGCAAAATGCCGAGACTAAACGGTTTGGAGGCCTCCCGTATCATAAAACTGCCAAACGCTGCTGAATATTTTTAATGTTGATTCAGTTCACTAGTGCTAAATTTAGAATTTAGAATTGTTAAATTGTTAAATTGTTAAATTTAGAATTTACAGTTTAAAATTAAACCATTAGAAGAATCGTAGTGGGCTTGTCTTTAATTGAGAAGTGTGCGCCGTCATGCCTTCTATCGCAGTTAATGATCAAAAGCTAGAAATGCAAGCTACCACTGGTTTTATGGTTGCATACGCGTCATGGAACCGCGGCCAAGAAATCATTTGGATGTTTGGATTGTATTCTTAGGAGAGGTAATTATTCACACGTGTTAGACAATTAGTAGCCATATCGATCGCTGTATTCGCAAGGGAAAACTAATGGACTCTCACTATAATTGGTTTAAACAGGTTTATTGTTAAATGACTTTATTGGATTCCACTGATATGATTTGTTATAATTACTTTATTGCATGCCACTGTTTTAATTTGTTAAATGACTTTATCGCATGCCACTGTTCTGATTTCATTGTTAAATCACTTTATCGCATGCCACTGTTCTGATTTGTTAAATGACTTTATCGCATACCGCTGTTCTGAGTTGTTAAATGACTTTATCACATGCCACTGTTCTGATTTGTTAAATGACTTTATCGTATATCTCTGTTCTGATTTGTTAAAATGACTTTAATAGATGCCACTGTTCTGATTTGTTAAGTGACTTTGCATACCACTGTTTTGATTTGTTAAATGGCTTTATTGGAACCGCTGTTTTGATTTGTTAAATAACTTTATTGAATGCCACTGTTTTGATTTATTGAATGACTTTATTGCAGACCACTGTTTTGATTTAATAATAATAATAATAGTTTATTACAAAATAACAGGTTAGTTCATTTAGAAACTTGTCAAAAGTTTAGACATACAAAATGTACAGTCAACCCATCAATAATTTATACAGTTACAACCAATATAAATATAAATTACGACGTATAAAAAACAACTACTACTTTATTACAGTATATTAAAGTCAATATAAAATTAAAACATTTAAAAATCGCTACAAACAAAACAGAACCAACAAAAGTATGATAAAATATTGTAACTGTAAATAATCAAATAAGAATAAAAAATAATAATAATAATTAAACTAGCACTAAACTCAAATATAAACGCATCATAATGTAAAATAAAAATTTAACCAGTGGCCTTCCTTAACTTCACATACTTTTAATTGTTTAAAAAGTATACTTTTATTTCCCTTCTAATTTTATTCTTACTAGCAAGTTTTAGTATAGTTCAATGGACAACTTATTGAATAGAGTTGGAATTGCGTATGACAAGCACTGTTCACCGTAATCGTTAATTACCTGAGGGACATTAAATCTGCACGTGGATTTTCGTAAAAATTCTGCTTTTCTATCTGTCACATTCTTAAAGTCAGTTTGCTTACAAAGTCTCTTAAGTTGCTTAATTTTCAGTATTTTTTGGTTATGAAAAATATTTGACGAAAATATTTTTACAATTTTTTAAAAACTTTTTGAAGTTTAAGTCGAGTTTCCTTTGGGTGGCCATACACTTCAATGCTATACCAGAAAATACTCTCAATCCATGCGTAATGATATAAATTTAATTTTTTTTTATCCAAAATATATTTTATCCTGTAAAGACTTGGCATGATTTTCCAAAATTTCATTAAAATACTGTTTATCTAGTTCATATAACTCCTTTTTTGTTAATTTATTATTATCAAGTATCTGACCTCTCTTCAACTACCTCAATTTTATCACATTCTAGCACGTAATTGTAAGCGTAATACTGATTTTTATGAGTATTAATTTTTTTTTGATTAACTTGTTTTGATTTGTGAAAGGACTTTATTGATTGCCACTGTTTTGATTTCTTAAATGACATTATTGCATACCACT
This sequence comes from Lithobius niger, assembly GCA_023313725.1. Lineage (NCBI taxonomy): Eukaryota > Metazoa > Arthropoda > Chilopoda > Lithobiomorpha > Lithobiidae > Lithobius > Lithobius niger. Next base: position 24,940 of record JAHWFP010075082.1, read on the forward strand.
GTTCTGATTTGTTAAATGACTTTATTGAATGCCACTGTTTTGATTTTTTAAATGACTTTATCGCATACCATTGTTCTGATTTGTTAAATGACTTTATCGCATACAATTGTTCTGATTTGTTAAATGACTTTATTGTATGCCACTGTTTTGATTTGTTAAATGACTTTATCGCATACCATTGTTCTGATTTGTTAAATGACTCTATTGGATGCCACTGTTTTGATTTGTTAAGTGACTTTGTCACATGCCACTGTTCCAATTTGTTAAATAACTTCACTGAATGCCACAGTTCTGATTTGTTAAATGACTTTATTGGATGTCACTGTTTTGATTTGTTAAATAACTTTATTTTGGCATTCAATAAAGTAACTTAACAAAGAAACGGAAATTAGCTGTAAATACTAGTATTAAACGAAGAAAGATGGAGCGGACATTGTGAACAGCCAAGAGTGAGCAGCAGTTATGACGAAAAAGTTTATGTGCCATCGTGAGTCCGGAAATTGAACCTGGGAGTGCCGAGTTAGCGCAAGTCCGATCCAAAGACCCGGTTCGATTCTCGAACTCACGATGGCACGTGACATTTTTTCGTCGTAATTGCTGCTCACTTGTCATTCTTAACTGTTCACAATGTTGGCTCCATTGTGTTTCTTCGTGTAATTTAACAAAATGTCAAATCTTGTTGATGGGACTTGTGCTCCTCTAGATAGCGTTCATCCACACACAGCCATAACTGGACATGTCTTCGTCGTTTTCTAGGCCACTTCCAGGACAAAATATATGTACTTCGAAGATGGTGGTCATTGTGGCACATATCGGTTTAGTTGGCTGAGGAAGCTGATCTAGTCATTAATCAACTGGAAAGGGACAGCCAGGGTACCAGGATATTGCGAGAAACTACCTGACTACTTATGCAGTTATGGGATCTATTCTATCATATTCAGAACATTGTCATCTCAGCCCCATGCGATGATCGGACGTTTCCTGGTTGCAAATATAAATATATTTTTGTTCATGGACAGTCCGGATGCCAAGCGTCACGACGGATCTCTGGCGTCATCCTGATCACGTAACCATCGGCGTAACACCGTCGTGTGAAACACCGGCATACGAAACACCGTCTGAGGGAGCGTGCTTCGCGAGCTTTTCATATACATTGAGGATTTGTGTAATCCTAAAGCCAAGGGATCCATTGGAATCCGGCATGTAGTGTAAAAAAAATGTTAGCTTCCCGGTTTGAGCCTTCGGGTTTGCTGTATTTCTTTCACCTACTAAAAGAAGGTTGAAAGTTGAACCGGTTTATCTATACGAGCAGTTTGCTTCAGATAACGTAGGCTATTCGGTCAAAAAAATTATTAAACGAACAAAGAGAAAATATGAAATCAATTTCCTTTAGTGTAAAGTAATTACAACCATCAAAGTATTCGTTAACTCAGACGCGCCATCTATGAACGATTTGTCGAACTGCATATGACAGCATAACTACTACGACAAGGCCAGATGAGACTGAAACTGCGTTTCTCGCTGCAGCTCCCACTTCATTCTCGGCAGGCCTTGACGAACCATTACGCAGTTCCTAAAGTCTTTCGTATGTAGCTCCACCCATCTTCAGAACGTTTTATCAAAATATGGGACCACTTTTCGACAGAAGCTCATGATAGCCTATAAAATAAACAGGGTTCATCTCAAAGTCACTGGGTTCACTTGTGCTCATAAAGCAACTCCTTTTAGTCACGGAATTAATTTCACATTTTGTTTAGCTTAAAAGAAAAGAGCAAAATCCACCTATAGAGCAGTGGCATATGCCGCCATATTGGCACCAGTATGGGTTTTGGAGGGCATAACTACAAGGTGCACTACATAAAAACAACGGAAGAGCGGATTTCTTAGGCTTAAAATAACGTTGTTTTCTCCAACAAAAATCGCGCGTTTTAGGTCTAAGAAATCACTCTTCACAGCATTGGCTTCAGCATGACGCCCTTCTGTTTCTCTATGCAGTGCCCCTTGCAGCTAACCCATTAAGGCTCCAGCATAGAGTTATATACAATAATACTACGTCGTGTCTCTGCTGTATACGGCAGTGACACAACGTAGTATTATTGTGTATAACTCTATGGTGGAGCCAGTAATTGGGTTAGCTGCAAGGAGCACTGGAGGCAGAAAGGAAGATCGTCTTATTGAAGCCAATGCTATTAGACTTGATTTCTTTAGCCTATAACGCGCGATTTTTGTTGTTAGAGAACACAACGTTCGTTTAAGTCTAAGAAATCCGTTCTCAAAGCACTGTCTTGACTAGAAGTGCCGTTTTTTCCGTTAAATTTTAATCTAGTGCACCTTGTAGCTATTACCTCCAAATGGTGTCTCGTAGCCAATATGACGTCACATGACGCTGCTCTAGACACATTTGTGTTGTAGTTTACCGCTATCTAGTGTCTCAAAAGCGGAAAATGAAAAGGTGTTAGGTGTCTTCTTAAAACTAGTGACAAAAAGAGACTTAGACGGGGATCGCTTGACCAATGACCCTCCGCGATGCAAGATGTAAATAAAACAAACTTGGATTTAGGGGTCGCTATCTATTCCATCATGCCCCACAGTGAAAGATGACTCTTAGCCCCCAAACACACACACAGACACACACACACACGCTCCCTTTCCCAGCCCCCCCCCCCCCCCTTCGGCTCCCCGTCAAAATATATATCGTTCTGACATTTATCCGTTTTCGTGACCTTAACGGAAGACCAGGGGCTGAAGCAATTTTGTTTCAAATTTTATTTCCTTCTCTTCCATAAGTGCTGACAGCACTTTGCGCTGCCATTTAATCCAATGACTCGGACGGTGACAGTTTAAGTACACAGCCAGACCAAGAATAAATAGACGGGGAATTAAATAAAAAATAAAAAAAATAAAAAGGAAAAGAAATAGAAAGAAAGAAATGGAATGAAATGAAATGACATAAAACATCCGCTACCATACAAGCAATATCAATAAATAAAATGTACTAAGAACATGTTGGCCTTTCTTCTTGCGATATAAAAGATGCCATACCCTTTTTGCTCGGATTTCGGGAAAAGACATGAAACTTGTTTGTCTGCCCTCCATTTTATTCTGACGGATTGGATGCTCGTTTTTGTTCGTCTTGTTGGTTTGACCAAGCTGAAGGGTTCAACGACGACTAACCAAACACGGCCTGGACGCTAAAGCAGGGCACGTCAGTTTTAAGACTTAAAGCCGGCTTTATAAACTTGTTCACAGACTTGTTTATAAACCTGGAAACGTTCAAAAATCAATAATAAACAATAAATCAGCGACTGCTATCTCAGCTTTAAAGATGGCGTGTGGCTAGGGCGGACATAGCGCGAAGAAATAGGACGCTTCTCTGAGATATATAGCCGTTGGGCCGAATACCGTTTCGCCGTGTTTTAATCATTGTCATTTTCGGTGAAACGGAAATGCACGTTTCGCCGAATCCCGATTCGCCGTATTTTAATCAGTGTCATTTCGACGAAACGGAGAGTGCACGTTTCGCCGAATCCAGGTTCCTCGAATAATTTTTTTTTTTTTTTTTTACAAATTACGTTCCTCGCTCTCACTACTGTGCTCACTGCGGCTAAACATATGACATCAGAAACCGAAACTAATCACAAATTCCTGCCAATTAGGCATGCATCTTTGACTTTAACAATTCTCCAATGTTAAATTTTGAAAGCCTTTTGGTGCGGCGAAACGGAACTCGGCGAAACGGCTACGCCTTCCCTGCCGCGATCTGTTTTGCTTCTCGGTGGGAGGGGGGGGGGGGGAGAGGGTGGTGCTGGCTCGTCGCTGCCGGAGTTTCTTTGCTCGTATTTCCGGCAGTGAGTTTCTGGCAGTTCTACGTGTGGGGGCTTTAGGATGTTTATAATTTCCCCTCACAGTTCAGATTACGCACTGCCAGAGATGACAAAGACGAACCTTTCATGTGCAACTTTTAAAGTGGCACTATCACCGACTGAAAGCAGACGAAATCTGACAACATCTAGCGCTATGTAGTACCATCTAGCTCTTGCTTGCACCAAGCGAAGGAATGCATAACGGCATTTCTTTTAACGAAACAAACAAGCCACGACATCCTTAATTATTGAGTGAAAATTTGGTTCGTCCTTGTGCACCTGGGAACAATCTATAAAGATTAACAATGTCATTGCCCCTAGATGGCGCCACAGTATTTTCGTTCGCATTTCAATCGGTGATAGTGCCACTTTAAACCGCCATGATATATTTGATATTTAGAGAGTATGGGCCCCGCGCACTGAGCAACCAGGTCATGCGGCCAGTGATCGTCGCGGCCAAAAAAACATGGCGACGACGTGCCGCGCGGCCACGTCCGTTTTTCATTAATAATTAATTCTTCATCACGTAGTGGAAAATGAACACGGAGCAAGTATGATCGCCCTGTGGTCGTTGCACGCCGCCTGGGATCCCAGTGGCCACTGCGATTGACTAGCCACGGCAGCCAAGTGCGCGGTGCTGCAGATACCGTAAGCATTCTCGTTGGCTGCAGCGGCCTGGTTGCGCGGCTTGGTTGCCTAGAGCGCGGGGGGGGGGGGGGGGTGCTTGACCTGGTCGCTGACTGGAGACCCCTGGCAAATTCTGCAACAGAAATTCATAATAAAAAAAACACTGAGTTGGCTACTTGGGTGACAATTTAGTACACAACAAAGACACCGGATAGTGTGAATACTGCTACTAAGTTTTAAGACCCGAATTATACTACAAACCCGTGCCTTATAGCACGTCACCAACGTTGGAACCCGAAGGTTTTAAGAAAGCGAAAGAAGTAAAATGGCCGCCGAAGAAGTTACGACCTTTTTAAACGGATACTTTATTCATATTTCAAAACTGACAAGACTTTTACACCCCAAGTCGTTATTGTAATATTTTTTTAAGGGAAAGGCTCTCAAGTAGTAAAATGTGTGCTACTAGTGGGTGGAAGTGTATAGTTTGCTGAAACTCTCGACTAATCTTGACTGCTGAAATCTTTACGCGCTTGGTTTTACGACCGTGCCCAATCCAAACGCAAATGAATGGGAGGGCACACACCTTACACATCACCGCAGCCCTTAACCCTCGAACCGGTGTGGGAGGATATTCTCTACCCCTATCTTTTGTCTCCCCCGGAGAAAATATTCTAAGGTAGTCTCTCCTGGGGAAGACACTTTGCCTAGGATAAAGTCTCCCCCACAAGGATATTCTCTCCTCCTACCTAATTTACGTATCTATAGCTTTTCTAGTTATATTCGAAGTAAGGGGATGAAATATCCTAGGAAATAGTCTCCCCTCTTAGAGTTAGGTAATGTTGCAAGACAGTAGAGGGGGATGAAATATCCTAGGAGATGGTCTCCCCCTTGAAATTATGTCCTACTGCAAGACAGTAAGGGTGGATGAAATATCCTAGGAAATAGTCTCCCCCCCCCCTCCCCTTGAAGTTAGGTACTGTTGCAAGACAGTAAAGGGGGATGAAGATAGCTATAGGAAATAGTCTCCCCACTTGAAGTTAGGTACTGTTGCAAGACAGTAGAGAGGGATGAAATATCCTAGTAAATGGTCTGCCCCCTTGAACTTAGGTACTATTGCAAGACAGTAAGGGGGATGATATATCCTAGGAAAGTCTCCCCCCCCCCCCTTGAACTTAGCCACTATTGCAAGACAGTAAAGGGGATGAAATATCCTAGGAAATAGTCTGCCCCCTTGAAGTTAGGTACTGTTGCCAAGACAGTAGAGGGGGATAAAATATCCTAGGAAATAGTCCCCCCCCCTTGAAGTTAGGTACTGTTGCAAGACAGTAGAGAGGGATGAAATATCCTAGGAAATGGTCTCCCCCCCTTGAACTTTGGTACTATTGCAAGACAGTAAAGGAGGATGAAATAGCCTAAGAAATAGTCTCCCCCCTTGAAGTTAGGTACTATTGCAAGGCAGTAAGGGGGGATGAAATAACCTAGGAAATAGTCTCCCCCCTTGAAGTTAGGTACTGTTGCAAGACAGTAGAGAGGGATGTAATATCCTAGGAAATAGTCTCCCCCCTCGACCTTAGGTACTATTGCAAGACAGTAAGGGGGGTGAAATGTCCTAGAAAATAGTCTGCAACGACAGATATGTTTCAAGGAGGGAGACTATTTCCTAGGATATTTCATCCCCCTTTACTGTCTTGCAATAGTATCTAAATTCAAGGGGGGAGACTATTTCCTAGGATATTTCATCTCCCATTACTGTCTTGCAATAGCACCTAAGTTCAAGGGTGGGGGGGGGAGACTATTTCCTAGGATATTTCATCCCCCTTTACTGTC